>BQMB01000685.1:0-35823 GCA_027943415.1 Closterium sp. NIES-67 | reverse complement strand
CGGCAAGGACACTGATGGGGGCATGCGAGGTCAGGGCGCGTACACATCATGGCGTACATGAGGGACCCGATAAGCTCGGCATAGGGGTGATTATAGGCGGAGGGGGAGGTGGCAGGGTCAAGCTGATGACCAACGGGCAGAGGGGTGGACACTGGCTTGGCCTGCGCCATGGTGAACCGCTCCAGGGCGTAGGCGAGGTAGAACGACTGGGACAGCGTGATGGTGCGGGCTTCCACATCGCGAGTGATGGTCATGCCGAGGTAATTCTTCAGCTCGCGGAAATCCTTGCACTGGAGTCGGGTCTGGAGCTCGGTCTTGACCTGCACCATGTCGACTTCCTCATCGGCTATGAGGATCATGTCATCCACATAGACGAGGATGAAGAAGTGGCTAGGGCCGGCGCGGAGGAAGAGGCTGGCGTCAGAATGGGCGGCGCGAAAGCCCATGGCCTGAAGGGTGGCGGCCAGTTTGGCGTGCCACTCTCGAGGCGCCTGCTTCAAGCCATACACTGAGCGACGAAGCTCCCAGACGGTGTCGGGTGGGAAGGCGGCATGGAATCCCGGGGATGCCACATAAGGATTTTTTCATACAGTTCGCCTTACAGGAACGCGTTGGAGACGTCCATGTAGGAGATCACCATGGCCATACGGGCGGCGAAGTCGAGCAGAGCCTGGATGGTGGGAGCTTGGCTGTGGGACAAAATGTATCCCAGTGGTCGACGCTCCAGGTCTGGGTGAAGCCCTTGGCGCAGTAGCGGGCCTTGTAGGCCGGCTCCTTGCCAGGTAACTGCTTCACCCGGAACACCCATTTTCCTTCGACGATATTAGCACCGGGAGGAGGAATCACGTCGACGAACGAGTTGTTGCGGATGAACGCCTCAACCTCACGAAAGTTGGCACGGATCCACTTGTTGGCGTCAGGGTCGGTGATGGCCTCCAAAAGTCGCCTGGGACGTAGATGGAGGGGGAGGAGGATGCACCGAGCACCATGAAGCCAAGGAAGCCCATGTAGAGCGGGAGGAGGCATGGACTGTGCTGCTGAACGATGATGAACTCCGCATGGGAGTCCTCCCCGGGAGGGGCAGAGGGGTTGAAGGGGAGACCAAGGACGGGATCCATGGAGCGCGTGTGAGCGCACGGGAGGAGGAAAGGAGAGGATGTGCGGCGGTGCATGGAGGGAGATGGAGCGGAGACCTGGCCGCCACCAAGGGGAGGAGGGTGCTGCTGCTGCGGCGGGAGCTCCTGTGGGTGCTGCTGCTCTTGCTGGTGCTGTTGCTGCGGCTGCTGCTGCTGCTGCTGCGGCAGTGTCAACTTATACATATGTTAATTTGTAGAAGTTATAGGCTAGATAGGTGTATTTTTTTAGAGAGTACAACTCCAACCCTATATTTCCCTTGTTCACCCTTGTTTATAGTTATTATAGTATTCTGACATGGTATCATGAGTAGGTTAGATCCCCCCCACCCGCTTCTGCCCTATGCCTTAGCCTACCGCACCTCGCCGGCCCCTATCGCGCCCACCCGGCCCCTCTAGCGCCGTAGCTGGCCCCTCGCGCCTAGCCGGACCCTTCGCACCCAGCTGGCCCCTTCACGCCTAGCCGGCCCCTATCGCGCCTAGCCGGCCCTTTCGCGCCGTAGCTGGACCTTCGCGCCTAGCTGGCCCCTATCACGCCTAGCCGGCCCCTTCGCTCCATAGGTGGCCCTTCGCACCTAGCCGGCCCCCTTCGCGCCTAGTTGGCTCCTCGTGCCGTCGCTGGTCCCTCGCGCCCTAGCCGGCCCTTCGCGCCGCCGCCGGCCCTCGCGCCCCGCCGGCCCCTCGCGCCCAACCGGCGCCTCGCGCCTAGCCACCACCCCTCGCGCCCTAGCCGACCCTTCGCGCCGTCCCCGGCCCCTCGCGCCCTAGTCGGCCCCTCGCGACCTAGTCGGCCCTTGCGCCCTAGCCGGCCCCTCAGGCCGTCGCCGGCCCCTCGCACCGTAGCCGGCCCCTCGCGCCCTAGCTGGCTCTTTGCGCCGTCGCCAACCCTCGTGCCTAGCCGGCCCCTCGCGCCCTAGCCGGCCCCTTGTGCCCTAGCCGGCACATCGCGCCCAGCCGGCTCCTTACGCCCAGCCGGCCCTGCGCGCCCAGCCTGCCCCGCGCGCCCAGCCGGCTTCTCGTGCACTAGCCGGCCCCTAGCGCCATAGCCGGCCCCTTGAGCCCTAGCCGGCCCCTCGCGCCCTAGCCGGCCCCTCGTGCCCAGCCGCCCCCTCGAGCTCAGCTTGGCCCTTCTCGTGCCACCGTCAGTCCCTCTACCGCCTTGATGCCCCTACTGCCTGTTCGCCCCCCCCTTGCGCACCCTCCGGCTCCTCGCGCGCCCGGTCTCTGTTCCGGAGAGTCCTGCCGCCACGTCGCTGTCTCGCTGCGCCGCTGCGCCACTGTATCCCTATGGCGCTGTGTCCCGGTGCCGTTGAGGTTTCGCAATGGTGGACCCCATTCTACGTCTGGACGCGGAGGGGCACGCGATCGACTTCGCCGCCTGGCTTGTCGATCTTCGCCGGCACCTGACAGGTCAGCACCAGGATGGGCACTCCCTGGCTATGCATGTTGATCCCACCACTGCTAAGAGTGAGGCATTTGCTGCTGCTGCGCTCGCTCGCGCTATCTAGGATTCTCGTGATGCTGTGGCGCAGCTTGCCATTAGTCATGCACTTCCCCTATCTAAGCGTCCCCGCTTCACTACTATAGCAAACGCCAAAGACTTCCTAGATGCAGTAGTTGCACGCTACTCCACGCCTGACTCCGCCTCAGCTGGATGCTTGATCCTCCCCATGCTCTTCCCTGATCTCTCTGCTTTCCCCACTATCGCTGATCTCGCCACTCACCTCCGTGCACTAGAGAATAGCTACCGTGCTGCTAGCACTACTGCCCAGCTGACTGCTTTCCTCCTGCCGTTCTGCGCTACCCTGTACCTTATTATCATGCGCGTGCCTGACCGCTTAGCCACTGCCCGCAACCACTTCCTTAGCCAGCACCCTGGTGACCTCACCCTGACCGCTTTTGTCGCTGCCCTTTCTGAGATAGAGACTCGCCAGCGCACAATCGCTCAGTCGAGCGGTGTTGCGGCAGTCCCTATCTTTCAGGGCTGTGCCCCCTCCCAGTGCACGTACGCTGACGTTTCCGCTGCAGTTGCTACTGCTGCTCCTACCGATAAGACAGCACCGGCGGCCTTCCCGCAGCAGCAGCGACAGCGTCGGGGCCGTCGCGACCCCAAGGGAGGGCGTGGTGGTGGTGGCGGCGACAGTGGTTCTGACGAGGGTGCTGGGATAGGCGTCCAGGAGCAGCAGCAGCAGCGGCTCGCTGCGGCCGTTCGCCGCTCGCTGCGCCGCTCACCAGCTTAACCTTTGGCCGCGCTCGCAGCAGCCGCAGGTTTCGCCGACCCTTCTTTGGACCGGGTTACTTGGTGACGGGTCTGCGTTCCACGTCTGGGGCTGCCTCGCTCACGTTCGTGCCTCTGACCCGTTCGTTCGCTCACTGCCCGCACTGTCCCCTATGTCTTCCTCGGTTTCCCCCTGGACTCCTCTGACTGGCACTTTTACCACCCGCTGTCTGACCGCTTCTTTCACTCCCGTGACGCCACTTTCGATGAGTCTGTCACCTCCTACCACCACTTTCCCCCCCGAGGTCTCCCCGTTCCCCCTCCCATGTGTCTGGTCCCCACTCCCCCGGTAGCCCCTGCTCACCTTCCTCCCCGTCCTGCTCCGTTTGGTGTGTCTCACGTCACTCCCCTCCCGTCGGTTGTCTCGGTCGAGGAGTCAGCTGACTCTGGTGGCCCTGTGGCTCCGTTCTTGCCAGCTATCTCTCCCCCGGTGTCTCCACCTCCGCCGTCTGAGTCGCCGCCGCAGCAGCCACCGCCGCCGCTGTAGCCGCCGTCGCCGTCGCAGCAGCAGCAGCAGCTGTTCATGGACTCTGGGGGTGTTGGCGTTGAGGAGGGTGCTAGTCCTGGGGTTCCTGTCGTGGCTTGTCCCGGCGGGCTCGGGGTGGCACCGGTGCTGGAGAGGGTTCTCGCTCTGGGGGTGCTGGAGTGGAGTGTTCCGGAGGTAGCCGTAGTGCAGCTGGCGGTCTAGGTGTTGGCATCGAGCAGCAGCAGCAGCAGTCGCTGCCGGTGTCCGCCCTTCACCTGCTCGGCCTTCCCTCCCCTGATCGTTCGCCTGTACCTCCCCCGCCACCTCCTCCCCTTCCTATCCACGGTCCTGTGTTTCCTCCGCCGGACTCGTTCCGGCTCGTTTCCCACCTCGTTCCCCTCCGGTTACTCCTCCCCTGTCTCCTGACCCAACGCCTCCGTCTCACGTCTGGTCTCGTCGTCCCTCTCGTGCTCGTCCTGTCTCCCCTGTTCAGCGTTCTCACCCTATGTTGCTTAGTTCCCACACGTCTCGTCCTCCCCTCTTGCCTTCGCCTCCTCTGTCTTCGCTCGATGTCGCACCTCCCCTCTGTGTGACTACCTTCGTGCTGCTCGTCCTCTTGTTCCTCGTGTCCTTGCCTCCCTCGTTACCGACCCGTTTGTTCCTCTCTCGAGTCTTGACGCTCTTGTCGCTGCTTTCGCTGACTTCGCCTCTACCCATCGCCTTGACTACGGCACCGCTCTGGTCTCTGACCTTGTCCGTCTTCCGTCCGTCTGGGGTGCTCCTGCCCTTGGCAGTAACGTCCTAGAGGAGAGGCAGCACGAGCTTGCTTTCCTGTCCGAGGCTGCTCCCCATCTCGGCTCCATGCTGCCAGTCCCTGAGGGTGACCCAGATGCCTTTGACATCCCGACCCCTCGCACTTACGTTGAGGCGACCTCGGGACCCTGGGCCTCTCAGTGGATAGCTGCCATGGAGAAGGAGATGGCATCTTGGAGATCCACCGGCACCTACGTCGACGCAGTTCTCCCACCTGGGGTGAACGTAGTTGACGGCCGATGGCTCTTCAACGAAAAGCTCCCCTCTGGAGAGCTGCCTGTGTTCAAGGCGCGCTACGTGGCTATAGGCTTCAGTCAGCGAGTGGGGGTGGACTTCTTTCAGACCTTCGCCCCGACCCCGAAGATGACAACTCTTCGGGCGCTGCTACCCGTAGCAGCACGGCGTGACTACGAGCTCCACTCCCTCGACTTCTCCACTGATTTACTTCAGGGCAGCCTACACGAGCAGGTCTACCTGCGCCGACCGCAGGACTTCACCGGTACATTCCCGCCTGGGACCCAGTGGCTCCTCCGACGCCCGGTCTACGGCTTGCGACATGCGCCCCGTGAGTGGCATGACATGCTGCGTGCTACGCTAGCTGACCTGCAATTCTTTCCGTCCTCTACAGACCCTTCGCTCTTTGTTCATGCTGGCTAGACTCCGTTCTACATCCTTGTCTACGTAGACGACCTGGTCTTCGCTACTGCAGACAGAGATGCACTGGCCTCTATAAAGGCCGAGCTGCTCAGGAGACACACCTGCACTGACCTAGGAGAGCTGCGCTGCTACCTTGGCCTGCAGATCTCCACGGACAAAGGAGCGTGCACCATCACTCTCACACAGTCACACTTGGTGCGCCAGGTCCTTCGGAGGTTCGGTCTTCAGTTCTCCTCCGCACAGCCCACACCTCTGCCAGTAGATCACATGCTCTCTGCTCCAGTTCCTGAGGAGTTAGTAGAGCCCAATGGTCCTTACGCAGAGCTGGTTGGTTACCTCATGTACCTCATGACTTGCACTCGTCCAGATCTCGCATACCCTCTCAGCATCGTGGCTCGCTTTGTGGCCACAGGTAGACACCGACCACAGCACTGGTCGGCCGCTAAGAGGGTTTTGCGTTATCTAGCAAGTACATCTGGCATGGGGTTAGTGCTTGGAGGACGCAGGCCAGTGGTCCTTACTGGGTACATTGACGCTAACAACAGGGCCATGATCCTCCTGTGTTAGGAGGCTCGACTTGAGGGCAGATCGAAGCACATCCAGCTGCGGTACTCCTCCTGCGCGAGCTACAGCAGCGTCGCCAGGCCCGTGTAGTACACTTGGCCTCCAGTGCCAACACAGCTGATATCTGTACTAAGGCGCTTGCGCCTAAAGATCATCAGCGGCACTGTCTGCAGCTTGGTCTAGTTCCTGTAGACTCTCACTTGCTAGGACCTTGATTGTGTATTCCACTATATTTATACCTTCTAGACACACCTCGTGGCTTCACTTCTAGTGGTCGACTAGTAGTGCCGCCCTTGTTTGCTTTTGTCTTGTCTGTACTCTTGCTGACTGACCCTTGCCTTAGAGGTTGGACTAGTAGTGCCACCCTGAGCTGCGTGTTTCTTGCTCAGCACTACCCCTCATCTAGCCTAGGGGGTGTGTCAACTTATACATATGTTAATATGTAGTAGTTCTAGGCTAGATTAGGTGTCTGTTCTTATGAGAGTACAACTCCAACCCTATAATTCCCTTGTTCACCCTTGTTTCTAGTTATTCTAGTATTCTAGACAGGCTGCTGCTTGCTGATTCTCCACCGACGGCTGCTGGGAGGATGGGGAATCGACAACAAAGAGGGCAGGGGACGGGGGGCAATAGGATCATAGATGTCACCTGAGGATGGGGGGGGAGGAGGAGGTGGAGGGGAGGCGAGGGAGGAGGGAGGAGAGGAGCTCGAGGAAGGAGCGGGGGTAGGACAGTGTCAGCCCAAGTGAGGAGGGCGAGAGGAAGAGGGGAGGGGGACGTCAGGAGGAGGAGAGGCGTAGTATGGAACGCTCTCATCAAACACGTCATCGCGACTCTTGAGAAAACGGCCAGGAAGGGGGTGCAAGAACAGGTAGCCAGGAGAGTCGCGAGCGTGCCCCAAGTAGACACACTCCAGGGCCTTGGAGGCAAGCTTGCCGGCCGAGCGTGAGCGGTCGGCAGGCGGGATAAGGACAAACGCCTTGCATCCCCAGACACGGAGGACCACTGCATCGGGCTTGGATGATGCTCAGAAGTTCTGTGAGAGTGAGGGAGGTGCGCTGGGGTGAGGATAGAGGTTGGTGAGAAGAGCGGATGGAGGAGAGCATAGCCCCAAAGAGAGGGGGGGGTGGAGCCATGGTGAGAAGGCAGCACGCTGTTTTAGTATCTCACGAATGCGGCCCTCGGCGATAGCATTCTGCTGGGGGGAGTGGGGAAGGGTGTGGGTTTGCTGAGTGCATGAGCGGTCCAGTTAGGAGGAAAGAGTATATTGAGAAAAATCCCCCCACCAGCCGAGTGGAAGCGGCAAACAGGCGGCCCGAAGTGGGTGCGGGCCTGCTCAGCCTAGCGATGATGACAGCAGCCGGCCTCAGCTTTCATGTGGAGAAGAAAGACTGAGGAGTACGGCTGTGGTCATCAACGAGGATGAGCATGTACCTGTGGCCATTGCGGGAGGGGAGGGATTGGGTCCCAGAGGTCCATGTGAACCAGATCAATGGGGGCAGCAGCAAAGGAGGGGTGGCTATGATGGGGTGCTTGAGCTTGCCATGGATGCAAGAGGAGCTAGCGGGTGCAGCGGAGGAGGGGAGAGGAGGGGGAGAAGGGGGGACCATGGAGGAGGCGAGAGGAAATGAATGCGTGGAGGGTGGCAAAGTTGGGATGGCCAAGGAGGTGGTGGAGGAGGACAGCGGGATGGGAGTGTGCGGCAGGAGCAGGGAGAGGGAGCAAGGGAGGAGGACGGTGGTTGTGGGGATGGGAGAGGGGGGAGGTAGTAGTGCCAGCGCGGTCGTGGCATGGCAGGAGGAAGGGCGAGGGATGCGAAGGATGAACTGGCGGGTGCGGGGCAAAGGGGAAGGTGGTGGAGGAGAGAGTTAGAGGCACCGTGGATTAGGTCACAGTAGGTGGCGAAAGCAGGGAACGTGGCATGACGCCGGCCTGTTGTAACTCCCGGAGGGAGAGAAGGTTATGGCGGAGGGTGGGAATATGGAGGCCAGTGGACAGTGCGGGAAGGGAAGGGGGGGCATGGAGTATGGAGAGGTGGGTACAGGGGATGGGAAAAACTGGAGTCTGCACCATGAACGCTGGTGGGAACGGGGAGGGGGGTGAGAGTACCAGCATCCTTGAGAGCTGTCTCAGTGACGCCACTGTCAAGGACAAAGTCCAGGGTGGGGGACGGAGGGATGGGCGGGGGATGAGGCGGTGATATGGAATACTGAAAATCATTCGCATTAAAAGTAGAGGGATACATGGAGGATAAAGTAGGAGAGTCAAAGGTGAGCTGCTGCTGTAGCTGTTGCTGCTGCTGCCAAGCTGTGGCTGCTGTGGCTGCACCTGCTGCTGCTGCGGTTGCCTGACCTCCAAGTCCCCACGGCTGCTACGGTGGCTGCTGCTGCTGCTGGAACTCCTGAAGCTGCTGGAAATGAAGCAGTTGCTGCTGTGGAGGGGATAGAACGGAGGAGGAGGCGAGCTGAAGGTGCGCGGGTAAGAAGGCTGGAAGAGCCTTCACATCAGCGAGGGAGGGCGAGGAGTGACGCTGGACCAGCGAGGCGGAGTGCCATTGTTGCCGCGATCGAACCACGCATCATCGAGAGCCTTGAAGCAAGTGTCGATGGGGTGATTGGTCTGCAGGCAACGCTCTCCGGCCTTGGGCCAATGACGGCGCAGGTACTGGCAGGGAGGAAGGGTGCAAGAGCGACCCACCATGGCCACCAGCTGTCCCTCCAGCACCAGCAGTGCCTCCTCTAGGCACACCACCTCCCCCGTCAAGCAGGTGGCCAGTGAAGTCAACAGCACCACTGCTGCTCTCGAGGGTGATGGAGTTGTACTCCGGAAAGAGAAGGCCGAGTGAACCTATGTTACGGCTCTCGAACATGGCGTGGAGCTCGGCCCACAGCTAGGAGGCCTGAAGCATACGGGCCTGGAGACGGCGCATCAGCTCGACGGGAAGGGCGCCGGGAATGACAGTGGAGGCACAGAGATCGGCGTCAAACCAAGCGATGATGTCGGAGGGCATAGGTCGCCTGCAGCTGCGCATGGCGAGAGGTCTGCCGGCGGTGGTCAGCGGCGAGCTTGGAGGCGACCTCGAACGCCTCCTTCTCGAACTTGTCATCGGTGCGCCGCTGCAGGAACACGCGGCGGTCGTTGTCGTAGGCCACCTCAGCTTTTCCTCTCAGCGGCGGATTGGCGGGCGTAGCGTCAGGAACCACAAGTGCCTCCTGCCGGTTCGCCAAGGTCACGTGGGGTCAGGATGTTCAGCGCCAGGGGACACAGGTTCAGCAGGGCACAGGGCAGCTGCCTTGCGCTCGATGACGTTGAGCAGCTTGTACTGCTGTACGCGGGTGCCGTCCAAGACACGCCGGATGCTGCCAACAAAGGAGTGCCAATTGGTGGCGGATTTATCGGCGGCAAGTTGGAGCTTTTCGACAGAGGAGGCGTCAATAGGCGGAGGAAATGCCATGGGGGCTTGGCGACGACGCAGTGGGGGTGTGGCAGGGAGCGACTACGGGTGGACCCGCGCGGCTCAAGGGGGGGGGGGGGGGTGGGCGGCGCGGCGAGAGGGACTCGCAGCGGCATGACGTGGAGCGGCCGCAGGTGGACCTGGGCGGCACGAGGAGGTGGGGCAGTGTGGGAGCGGCGGCGACTGGTGTCGGCCTCTACTGCTGATGACTGCGGCTGCTGCTAATGTCGACGGCTGCTGCTGGAGTCGGCGGCTGCTGGTGGGGCAGCGGCGGCGGCTGCCGGGGGGCAGCGCGGTGGCTGCAGGCAGGCAGCGGCGGCGGCTGCTGGCGTGGGCAGCGGCGGTGGCTGCTGGCGTGGACAACAGCGGTAGTTGCTGCAGAGAGAGGCAGCGGCGGCGGGCTGCTGGCTTGGGCAGCGGCAGCGGCAGGTGCTGCAGAGCGGGACAGCGGCGGCGGCTGCAGATGAGGGAAGCGGCAGCGGCGGATGCAGGGAGGAGCAGCGGCTGCAGGGAGGGGCAGTGGCGGCAGCGGTGGCAGCGGCGGGCACGGGCAGCGGCGACTGCGTGCTGCTGGCGGACGGGTGGGCAGTGCGCTGCTGGCGGATAACGGGTGGCGCGCTGCTGGCGAGCGGGGGAGCTGCATGCGGCTGAAGGCAGGCAGCTGGCGGCGAGCGGCGAGCTGGCGGCGGGCTGGCGGCGAGCAGCTGGCGGCAACTGGCAGCGAGCTGGGCCCGAACAGCGAGCGGGGGAGCTGGAAACAAGCTGGCGGCGGGCAGCAATCGGCGGCGGGGCTGGTGGCGAGCAGTGAGCGGCGGCTGGTGGAGAGCGGGCAGCGAGCGGCAAGCGGCGGGCCGGCGGCGAGCAGCGGGCGGCGAACTGGTGGTGAGTTGGCAGTGAGCGGCGAGCGGCAGGGCTGGCAACGAGGAGAAAGCGGCGGACTGCAGCGGAGCTGGCAGCGGAGGGGCGAGCGGCGGAGCTGGCGACGAGCATCTAGCAGCAGCTGGCGGTGGCTGGCAGCGAGCAGCGAGTGGCGGGCTAGCGGCGAGCGGCGACGAGCAGCGAGCGATGAGAAGGCTGCGAGGTCGAGCACGCGGAGACGGGGGCGAACCAGGGGTAGGGACAACGGGCCAGCCGGTTGCAAGCAAGATGGTAGTGGATGTCTGGAGGTATGGCGTGAAACCTTAGGGGGGTGGAAATGGAACAATTAACAAAATAGGGGGGGAAGGGGCAGGCGGTGTTAACTTTGCAAGAGACTGGGGGAATAGGTAAGGCGGATGGTGGTGTCGATGCTTTGTCGGGAAAGCCTGGAAAAAGTATGCAGTTGGGGAAAGTATTACAACCACCCAAACAGGGGGCGAGAGACATGAAGTTGCAACGGACTGCGGCAGCCAAGACCGGGTTGTATGAAGGAAAGTGTGCAGAGGCGTGAGAGCACAAACACAGTGTGGGGTAAAGGGTAACCGTGGGGGGCAGTAGAGGAGATCGGGGCATTAGGAAAAAACCAGGGGGGGGGGTGGGAGTAACACGTCGTGGGAGACCTGAGAAGAGGGAATGGAAAGCCACGGGGGGGGAGAGGGGGGGGGGGTGGAAGGAAGGCGGCAGGTGTGGAGACAAGAGGGATATGGATGACGTGGGGAAGAGCTGATATTTTAGAACAATTGAGGTTAAAAAAAACAGAGGGGTATGGACAACGGCTAATGAGCATGCTCAAACATCTTTCTTTTTTCACGCATGGTTAGTGTCTGGGCTCAAGAGAATGCTGGCTTGTGCTCAGATGCAAAACTCAGGTGTGTGAAAAGTTATGGTATCTCAAGAGTTGTCGCACGTCCAAGTACTTGAGTGGTCCCCCACCAAAACAAGAACCTGTTATATTATTAAGGTCCTTTGTTCCCTAAAACTCTTTCCTTTCGCATACATAGCTAGTGTATGGCTCCAAGAGCATCATGGTTTGTGCTTAGATCCAAAATCAAAGTGGTTGGGAAGTTAGAGTATGTCAAGCATTGTCCCGTGTCTAAACACTTGAGCATTGCCCAACAAAACCTCAACTCTTCATTTCATTTTTCACATCTGTGTTCCGTTTCTAGTACTTTCCTACAAGACCTCAACTTGATTATTTTGCTAATGAGCATGCTCAAACATCTTTATATTTTAATGCATGGTTAGTGTATGCGCTCAAGAGCATGCTGGCTTGTGCTCAGATGGCAAAACCCAGGTGTGTGGGAAGTTATGGTATCTCAAGCGTTATCGCATGTTCAAGTACTTGAGTGGTACGTCCACTAAACAACAAACTGTTTTTTCATTAAGGTGCTTTGTTCAGTAAAAACTCTTTCCTTTTGCAAACACAGCTAGTGTATGGTCGCAAGAGCATCATGGCTTGTGCTTAGATCCAAAATCCAGGTGGTTGGGAAGTTAGAGTATGTCAATTATTGTCCCATGTCTAAACATTTGAGCATTGCCAACAAAACCTCAACTCTTCATTTATCTTTTCAGACACGGAGCCATTTCTAAGCCCTTGTTTTCCATGAAAAGTAAGTGCATGGGCTCAAGACAATTGTGGCTTGTGCTCGGATTAAAAAAACCAAGTGTGCAAAAAGTTATGCATCGTATGTGTACCTTTTCCCACGACTTGAGCATTTTCCTTCGAGACCTCATCTTGGTTATCTTGCTATTGAGCATGCTCAAACATCTTTCCATTTTCATGCATGGTTAGTGTATGGGCTCAAGAGCATGCTGGCTTGTGCTCAGATGCAAAATCCAGGTGTGTGGGAAGTTATGGTATCTCAAGCGTTGTCGCATGTCCAAGTTCTTGAGTGGTACCCCACTAAACAACAACCTGTTTTTTCATTTAGGTGCTTTGTTTAACCAGAACCTTTTGGATACATAGCTAGAATATGGCCTTAAGAGCATCATGGCTTGTGCAAAGATCTAAAATCCAAGTGGTTGGGAAGATTATTAGAGTATGTCACGTATTGACCCATGTCTAAAACACTTGAGCATTGCCCAACAAAACCTCAACTCTTCATTTTTTTTTTTTCAGAACACTGAGGAATTTCTAAGCCCTTGTTTTGCATGAAAAATTTAGTATGTGCTTTGTTTACCAAAACTCTTTCCTTTTGCATACATAGCTAGTGTATGGTCCAGTTCTTGAGTGGTACCCCACTAAACAACACTAGCTATGTATGCCAAAAGGAAAGAGTTTGGTAAACAAAGCACCTAAATGAAAAAACAGGTTGTTGTTTAGTGGGGTACCACTCAAGAACTTGGACATGCGACAACGCTTGAGATACCATATCTTCCCACACACACTAGGTTTTGCATCTGAGCACAAGCCAGCATGCTCTTGAGCCCATACACTAACCATGCATGAAAACAGAAAGATGTTTGAGCATGCTCAATAGCAAGATAACCAAGTTGATGGTCTCGAAGGAAAATGCTCAAGTACTGGAAAAAGGACACATACGATGCCATAACTTTTTGCACACTTAGGTTTTTTTTCCGAGCACAAGCCACGACTATTTTGAGCCCATGCACTAAATTTTCATGCAAAACAAGGGCTTAGAAATTTCTGTGTCTGAAAAAAAAAAAAAAGAGTTGAGGTTTTTGTTGGGCAATGCTCAAGTGTTTAGACATGGGACAATTCTTGACATACTCTAAACTTCCCAACCACTTGGATTTTAGATCTAAGCACAAGCCATGATGCTCTTGGGGCCATACACTAGCTATGTATGCAAAAGGAAAGAGTTTGGTAAACAAAGCACCTAAATGAAACAAGAGGTTGTTGTTTAGTGGGGTACCACTGAAGAACTTGGACATGCGACAACGCTTGAGATACCATAACTTCCCACACACCTAGGTTTTGCATCTGAGCACAAGCCAGCATGCTCTTGAGCCCATACACTAACCATGCATTGAAATAGAAAGATGTTTGAGCATGCTCAATAGCAAGATAACCAAGTTGAGGTCTCGAAGGAAAATGCTCAAGTACTGGAAAAAGAAACACATACGATGCCATAACTTTTTGCACACTTAGGTTTTTTTATCCGAGCACAAGCCACGACTATCTTGAGCCCATGCACTAAATTTTCATGCAAAACAAGGGCTTAGAAATTTCTCAGTGTCTGAAAAAAAAAATGAAGAGTTGAGGTTTTGTTGGGCAATGCTCAAGTGTTTAGACATGGGCCAATACTTGACATACTCTAACTTCCCAACCACTTGGATTTTAGATCTAAGCACAAGCCATGATTCTCTTGGGGCCATACACTAGCTATGTATGCAAAAGGAAAGAGTTTTGGTAAACAAAGCACCTAAATGAAAAAACAGGTTGTTGTTTAGTGGGGTACCACTCAAGAACTTGGACATGCGACAACGCTTGAGATACCATAACTTCCCACACACCTAGGTTTTGCATCTGAGCACAAGCCAGCATGCTCTTGAGCCCATACACTAACCATGCATGAAAATAGAAAGATGTTTGAGCATGCTCAATAGCAAGATAACCAAGTTGAGGTCTCGAAGGAAAATGCTCAAGTACTGGAAAAAGAAACACATACGATGCCATAACTTTTTTGCACACTTAGTTTTTTATCCGAGCACAAGCCACGACTATCTTGAGCCCATGCACTAAATTTTCATGCAAAACAAGGGCTTAGAAATTGCTCAGTGTCTGAAAAAAAAATGAAGAGTTGAGGTTTTGTTGGGCAATGCTCAAGTGTTTAGACATGGGCCAATACTTGACATACTCTAACTTCCCAACCACTTGGATTTTGGATCTAAGCACAAGCCATGATGCTCTTGGGGCCATACACTAGCTATGTATGCAAAAGGAAAGAGTTTTGGTAAACAAAGCACCTAAATGAAAAAACAGGTTGTTGTTTAGTGGGGTACCACTCAAGAACTTGACATGCGACAACGCTTGAGATACCATAACTTCCCACACACCTGGGTTTTGCATCTGAGCACAAGCCAGCATGCTCTTGAGCCCATACACTAACCATGCATGAAAATAGAAAGATGTTTGAGCATGCTCAATAGCAAGATAACCAAGTTGAGGTCTCGAAGGAAATGCTCAAGTACTGGAAAAAGAAACACATACGATCCATACTTTTTGCACACTTAGTTTTTTTATCCGAGCACAAGCCAGGACTATCTTGAGCCCATGCACTAAATTTTCATGCAAAACAAGGGCTTAGAAATTGCTCAGTGTCTGAAAAAAAAATGAAGAGTTGAGGTTTTGTTGGGCAATGCTCATGTGTTTAGACATGGGTCAATACTTGACATACTCTAACTTCCCAACCACTTGGATTTTAGATCTAAGCACAAGCCATGATGCTCTTGGGGCCATACACTAGCTATGTATGCAAAAGGAAAGAGTTTTGGTAAACAAAGCACCTTAATGAAAAAACAGGTTGTTGTTTAGTGGGGTACCACTCAAGAACTTGGACATGCGACAACGCTTGAGATACCATAACTTCCCACACACCTGGGTTTTGCATCTGAGCACAAGCCAGCATGCTCTTGAGCCCATGCACTAACCATGCATGAAAATAGAAAGATGTTTGAGCATGCTTAATTGCAAGATAACCAAGTTGAGGTCTCGAAGGAAAATGCTCAAGTACTGGAAAAAGAAACACATACGATGCCATAACTTTTTGCACACTTAGTTTTTTATCCGAGCACAAGCCAGGACTATCTTTGAGCCCATGCACTAAATTTTCATGCAAACAAGGGCTTAGAAATTGCTCAGTGTCTGAAAAAAAAATGAAGAGTTGAGGTTTTGTTGGGCAATGCTCATGTGTTTAGACATGGGTCAATACTTGACATACTCTAACTTCCCAACCACTTGGATTTTAGATCTAAGCACAAGCCATGATGCTCTTGGGGCCATACACTAGCTATGTATGCAAAAGGAAAGAGTTTTGGTAAACAAAGCACCTTAATGAAAAAACAGGTTGTTGTTTAGTGGGGTACCACTCAAGAACTTGGACATGCGACAACGCTTGCGATACCATAACTTCCCACACACCTGGGTTTTGCATCTGAGCACAAGCCAGCATGCTCTTGAGCCCATGCACTAACCATGCGTGAAAATAGAAAGATGTTTGAGCATGCTCAATAGCAAGATAACCAAGTTGAGGTCTCGAAGGAAAATGCTCAAGTACTGGAAAAAGAAACACATACGATGCCATAACTTTTTGCACACTTAGGTTTTTTATCCGAGCACAAGCCACGACTATCTTGAGCCCATGCACTAAATTTCATGCAAACAAGGGCTTAGAAATTGCTCAGTGTCTGAAAAAAAAAATGAAGAGTTGAGGTTTTGTTGGGCAATGCTCAAGTGTTTAGACATGGGACAATACTTGACATACTCTAACTTCCCAACCACTTGGATTTTAGATCTAAGCACAAGCCATGATGCTCTTGGGGCCATTCACTAGCTATGTATGCAAAAGGAAAGAGTTTTGGTAAACAAAGCACCTTACTGAAAAAACAGGTTGTTGTTTAGTGGGGTACCACTCAAGAACTTGGACATGCGACAACGCTTGAGATACCATAACTTCCACACACCTGGGTTTTGCATCTGAGCACAAGCCAGCATGCTCTTGAGCCCATACACTAACCATGCATGAAAATAGAAAGATGTTTGAGCATGCTCAATAGCAAGATAACCAAGTTGAGGTCTCAAGGAAAATGCTCAAGTACTGGAAAAAGAAACACATACGATGCCATAACTTTTTGCACACTTAGGTTTTTTTATCCGAGCACAAGCCACGGACTATCTTGAGCCCATGCACTAAATTTCATGCAAACAAGGGCTTAGAAATTGCTCAGTGTCTGAAAAAAAAATGAAGAGTTGAGGTTTTGTTGGGCAATGCTCAAGTGTTTACATGGGCAATACTTGACATACTCTAACTTCCCAACCACTTGGATTTTAGATCTAAGCACAAGCCATGATGCTCTTGGGGCCATACACTAGCTATGTATGCAAAAGGAAAGAGTTTTGGTAAACAAAGCACCTAATGAAAAAAACAGGTTGTTGTTTAGTGGGGTACCACTCAAAGAACTTGGAATGCGAAAACGCTTGAGATACCATAACTTCCCACACACCTGGGTTTTGCATCTGAGCACAAGCCAGCATGCTCTTGAGCCCATACACTAACCATGCATGAAAATAGAAAGATGTTTGAGCATGCTCAATAGCAAGATAACCAAGTTGAGGTCTCGAAGGGAAATGCTCAAGTACTGGAAAAAGAAACACATACGATGCCATAACTTTTTGCACACTTAGGTTTTTTATCCGAGCACAAGCCACGACTATCTTGAGCCCATTGCACTAACTTTCATGCAAAACAAGGGCTTAGAAATTGCTCAGTGTCTGAAAAAAAAATGAAAGTTGAGGTTTGTTGGGCATGCTCAAGTGTTTAGACATGGACAATACTTGACATACTCTAACTTCCCAACCACTTGGATTTTGATCTAAGCACAAGCCATGATGCTCTTGGGCCATACACTAGCTATGTATGCAAAGGAAAGAGTTTTGGTAAACAAAGCACCTAAATGAAAAAACAGGTTGTTGTTTAGTGGGGTACCACTCAAGAACTTGGACATGCGACAACGCTTGAGATACCCATAACTTCCCACACACCTGGGTTTTGCATCTGAGCACAAGCCAGCATGCTCTTGAGCCCATACACTAACCATGCATGAAAAAGAAAGATGTTTGAGCATGCTCAATAGCAAGATAACCAAGTTGAGGTCTCGAAGGAAAATGCTCAAGTACTGGAAAAGGAACACATACGATACCATACTTTTTGCACACTTAGTTTTTTATCTCAGCACAAGCCATGATATCTTGAGCCCATGCACTAACTGTTCATGCAAAAAAGGGCTTAGAAATTGCTTTGTCTGAAAAAAAAATGAAAGTTGAGGTTTTGTTGGGCAATGCTCAAGTGTTTACATGGGACAATAGTTGACATACTATAACTTCCCAACCACTTGGATTTTGATCTAACAAAGCCATGATGCTCTTTGAGGCCATACACTAGCTATGTATGCAAAGGAAAGAGTTTTGTAACAAAGACCTAAATGAAAAAACAGGTTGTTGTTTGTGGGGTACCACTCAAGAACTTGGACATGCGAAAACGCTTGAGATACCATAACTTCCCACACACTGGGTTTTGCATCCGAGCACAGGCCAGCATGCTCTTGAGCCCATACACTAACCACGCATGCAAAAATTAGGATGTTTGAGCACACTCAATAGCAAGATAACCAAGTTGAGGTCTCGTAGGAAAATGCTCAAGTGCTGGAAAAAGGAACACATACAATACCATAACTTTTTGCACACTTAGGTTTTGGATCTGAGCACAAGCCACGATTATCTTGAGCCCATGCACTAACTGTTCATGCAAAACAAGGGCTTAGAAATTGCTTTTTCTCTGAAAAAACAAAATGAAAGGTTGAGGTTTTGTTGGGCAATGCTTAAGAGTTTTAGTGAACAAGATCCTAAATGAAAAACAGGTTGTTGTTTGGTGGGGTACCACTCAAGAACTTGGACATGCGAAAACGCTTGAGATACCATAACTTCCCACACAACTGGGTTTTGCATCCGAGCACAGGCCAGCATGCTCTTGAGCCCATACACTAAACCACGCATGCAAAATTAGGATGTTTGAGCACACTCAATAGCAAGATAACCAAGTTGAGGTCTCGTAGGAAGATGCTCAAGTGCTGGAAAAAGGAACACATTAAATACCATAACTTTTTGCACACTTAGGTTTTGGATCTGAGCACAAGCCACGATTATCTTGAGCCCATGCACTAACTGTTCATGCAAAAACAAGGCTTAGAAATTGCTTTTTTCTCTGAAAAAACAAAATGAAAGGTTGAGGTTTTGTTGGGCAATGCTAAGAGTTTTAGTGAACAAGATCCTAAATGAAAAAACAGGTTGTTGTTGGTGGGGTACCACTCAAGAACAAGGACATGCGAAAACACTTGAGATACAGTACCATAACTTCCCACAATCCTGGGTTTTGCATCCGAGCACAGGCCAGTATGCTCTTGAGCCCATACCACTAACCTCGCATGCAAAAAGCAAGATGTTTGAGCATGCTCAATAGCAAGATAACCAAGTTGAGGTCTCATAGGAAGATGCTCAAGTACTGGAAAAAGGAACACATACAATAACATAACTTTTGCACACTTAGGTTTTGGATCTGAGCACAAAGCCACAATTATCTTGAGCTAATGCACTAACTGTTCATGCAAACCAAGGGTTAGAAAATTGCTTTGTCTCTGAAAAACAAAATGAAAAGTTAAGGTTTTGTTGGTAATGCTCAAGTGTTTGGTGATGGGACAATAGTTGACATACTATATCTTCCCAACCACTTGGATTTTGGATGTGAGCACAAGCCATGATGCTCTTGAGGCCATACACTAGCTATGTATGCAAAGGGAAAGAGTTTTAGTGAACAAGATCCTAAATGAAATACAGGTTGTTGTTTGGTGGGGTATCACTCAAGAACTCGGACATGCGAAAACGCTTGGAATACCATAACTTCCCACACACCTGGGTTTTGCATCCGAGCACAGGCCAGCATGCTCTTGAGCCCATACACTAACCACGCATGCAAAAATTAGGATGTTTGAGCACGCTCAATAGCAAGATAACCAAGTTGAGGTCTCGTAGGAAAATGCTCAAGTACTGGAAAAAGGAACACATACAATACCATTACTTTTTTGCACACTTAGGTTTTGGATCTGAGCACAAGCCACAATTGTCTTGAGCTAATGCACTAACTGTTCATGCAAAAACGAGGATTTAGAAATTGCTTTGTCTCTGAAATACAAAATGAGAAGTTAAGGTTTTGTTGGGCAATGCTCAAGTGTTGTGTGATGGGACAATAGTTGACATAGTATAACTTCCCAACCACTTGGATTTTGGATCTGAGCACAAGCCATGATGCTCTTGAGGCCATACACTAGCTATGTATGCAAAGGGAAAGAGTTTTTAGTGAACAAGATCCTAAATGAAAAAACAGGTTGTTGTTTGGTGGGGTACCACTCAAGAACTTGGACATGCAAAAATGCCTGAGATTCCATAACTTCCCACACACCTGGGGTTTTGCATCCCAGCACAGGCCAGCATGCTCTTGAGCCCATACACTAACCATGCATGCAAAAAGCAAGATGTTTGAGCACTCTCAATAGCAAGATAACCAAGTTGAGTTCTTGTAGGGAAATGCTCAATTACTGGAAAAAGGAACACATATAATACCATAACTTTTTGCACACTTAGGTTTTGGATCTGAGCACAAGCCACGATAATCTTGAGCCCATGCACTAACTGTTCCTGCAAACCAAGGGCTTAGAAATTGCTTTGTATCTGAAAACAAAATGAAAGTTGAGGTTTTGTTGGGCAGTGCTCAAGTGTTTAGTCATGGGACAATAGTTGACATACTATAACTTCCCAACCACTTGGATTTTGGATCTTAGCACAAGCCATGATGCTCTTGAGGCCATACACTAGCTATGTATGCAAATGGAAAGAGTTTTAGTGAACAAGATCCTAAATGAAAAAACAGGTTGTTGTTTCGTGGGGTACCACTCAAGAACTGGACATGCGAAAACGCTTGAGATACCATAACTTCCCACACACCTGGGTTTTGCATCCGAGCACAGGCCAGCATGCTCTTGAGCCCATACACTAACCACGCATGAAAAAATTAGGAATTTCTACACTCCTTCCTCCACCGGTTCGCCTTCGTCAATTCGAAGTGCCGCCATTTGCCGCTCCAAAACCACAGCCACCGCCGCTGTTGCAGGAGCGTGTACACCCTTGAGAGCAGCCCATGCCTTTGGTCCCTTTGCTGGTTCACGCTGAAAATGACTGATGTGACGGATTTGGCTGCTCCCCAACGCTTGCCCAAGTAGAAGGTAGCCTTGTGCGCACTTCCGCACCCACGGCTCTTCTCCGGGTCGTTCTCGGGGCGGTTCTCCGTTCCTTCCATCACCTCCAGCAGATCATAGTGGTCAAAGATGTTCTCCATCTTGAAGGACCACACAGCATAGTTGTCACCGTTGAACTTGTCAAGGCCAAACACTCTAGGCTCATCCCTAGAGGGTCCAAGGCTAGGTTGCACCGGAGCAACGGGTGGATCTTGGTGTTGACCTTGTGCTTGGGCGTCTTCTCTGCCTCCAGCACCTCTGCCACCCCCTTCCTCAGGTCTAGGCATGGTCGAGACGGCTCCAAGGGGCTCTGATACCACTTGTTATAATCACAATAGGCTCAAATGTGCCTAAAATGAGATTGAGAGCACAGTCGGATTTCCGTCAGACGGCTTCAAATATTGATAACGATCTGCTCGCTAGCTGAAACGGTGATCTCGGGTGCGTTGCTGTCGTTTGTCTGCAGCAAGGTTAATCATGAACTTCCATGAAGATTTGACGACGCTATGGTGGTTTGACTGGCAGGAGGTATAGCAGCCACCCAATCTTAGCTCCTTTCACCATCCAAAAAAAAACTCCCACCAATACCAGGTCAAAACTCCCACCACCACCACGTCTAAACTCCCACCACCACATAGTCTAAACTCCCACAACCAGCCCGTCTAAACACCCACGACCACACGGTATGAACTCCCACCACCATCCAGTCTAAACTCCCACCACCACCCAGTCTAAACTCCCAACACCACCCAATAAAAAAACCCACCACCACCGGGTCTAAAATCCCACCACCACTCGGTCTTGAATCTGACCACCTCTTGTCTATACTCCCACCACCACCCAGTCTACACTCCCACCACCATCGGGTCTAAACTCCCACCACCACCTGGTCTATACTCCCACCACCATCCGCTCTTATCTACTACCACCACCCGGTCTAAACTTCTACCACCACCCAGACTAAATTCCCACCACCAACCGGTCTAAACACCCACCACGACACGGTCTAAATTCCCACTACCACCTGGTCTAAAGTCACTCCACCACCCGGTCTAAACTCCCACCACCACCCGGTCTAAACTCCCTCACAACCTGGTCTAAACTCCCTCCAAAAACTGGTCTAAACTGCCACCAACATCCAGTCTAAACTCCCAGCACGACTCGGTCTCATCTACTACAACCACCCGGCCTAAATTCCCACCACCACCTGGTCTAAAATCCCACCACCACCCGGTTTGAACTCCCACCACCACCCGGCCTAAACTCCCACCAGCACCCGGTCTAAACTCCCACCACCACCCCGGTCTAAACTCCCACCACCACCCAGTCTAAACGCTCACCAGCACCCGATCCAAATTCCCAACATCATCCGGTCTCAACACCCACCACCAACCCGGTCTTATCTCCCACAACCACCAGGTCTAAACTCCCACCACCCCCTCGTCTAAACTCCCCCACAACCAGGTCTAAGCTCCATCAACCACTCGGTCTAAACTCCCTCCACCAACCGGTCAAAACTCCCACTACCACCCAGTCTAAACTCGCACCACCACCCGGTCTGAGTTCCCACCACCAAAAGGTCTAAACTCCCACCACCACCCGGTCTAAACTCCCACCACCAACCGGTCTAAACTTCCACCACCACCCGGTCTAAACCCCCACCACCAACCAGTCTAAATGACCACCACCACGCGGTCTAAACTCCCACCACCACCCGGTCCAAACTCCCACCAGCAACCGATCCAAGCTCCCACCATCATCCGGTCTAAGCTCCCAGCACCACCCGGTCTAAGCTCCCTCCACCACCCGGTCTAAGCTCCCACCACCACCCGGTCTAAACTCCCTCACCACCCAATCTAAAATCCAACCACCACCCAGTCTAAACTCCCTCCACCAACTGGTCTAAAATCCCACCACCACCCGGTCTAAACTCCCACCAGCACCCGATCCAAACTCCCACCATCATCCGGTCTAAACTCCCACAACCAACCGGTCTAAACTCCCACCACCAACCGGTCTAAAACTCCCACCACAACCCGGTCTGAGTTCCAACCACCAAAAGGTCTAAACTCCCACCACCACCCGGTCTAAACTCCCACCACCAACCGGTCTAAACTCCCACCACCACCCGGTCTAAACTCCCACCACCAACCGCTCTAAACTTCCACCACCACCCGGTCTAAACCCCCACCACCAACCAGTCTAAATGACCACCACCACGCGGTCTAAACTCCCACCACCACCCCGTCCAAACTCCCACCAGCACCCGATCCCAGCTCCCACCATCATCCCGTCTAAGCTCCCAGCACCACCCGGTCTAAGCTCCCTCCACCACCCGGTCTAAGCTCCCACCACCACCCGGTCTAAACTCCCTCACCACCCAATCTAAAATCCAACCACCACCCGGTCTAAACTCCCTCCACCAACTGGTCTAAACTCCCACCACCACCCGGTCTAAACTCCCACCAGCACCCGATCCAAACTCCCACCATCATCCGGTCTAAACTCCCACCACCAACCGGTATAAACTCCCACCACCATTCGGTCTAAACTCCCACCACCACCCGGTCTAAACTCCCTCACCACCCGGTCTAAACTCCAACCACCACCCGGTCTAAACTCCCTCCACCAATTGGTCTAAACTCCCACCACCACCCAGTCTAAACTACCACCACCACCCGGTCTAAACTCCCACCAGCACCCAATCAAAAAACCCACCATCATCCGGTCTTAACTCCCACCACCACCAATCGTTCTAAACTCCCAACACCATTCGGTCTAAACTCTCATCACCAACAGGTCTAAACTCCCACCACCACCCGGTCTAAACTCCCACCACCATCCGGTCTAGACTCCCACCACTATCCAGTCTAAACTCCCACCACCACCCGGTCTAAACTTGCACCACCATCCGGTCTAAACTCCCATCACCACCAAGTCTCAACTCCCACCACCAATCAGTCTAAATTCACACAACCAGCCTGTCTAAACTACCACGAACACATGGTTTAAACTCCCACCACCACACAATCTAAACTCCCACCAACACCCGGTCTAAACTCCCACAACCAACGGGAAAGAACTACCACGACCACCCTGTCTAAACTCCTAGCACGACTCAGTCTCAACTCCTTCTACACCTTGGCCAAATTCCCACCACCACCTGGTCTAAAATCCCACCACCACACGGTCTATACTCCCACCACCACCCATCTATACTCCCACCACCATCCGGTCTAAACTCCCACCATCGGTGCGCATTTCGACCGGTGCACTTTTCGACCGGTGGCCTTTTCGACCGGTGCGCTTTCGACCGGTGCGCTTTTCGACCGGCGCGCTTTTCGACCGGTGCCCTTTTCGACCGGTGCCCTTTTCGACCGGTGCGCTTTTCGACCGGTGCCCTTTTCGACCGGTGCCCTTTTCGACCGGTGCGCTTTTCGACCGGTGCCCTTTTCGACCAGTGCAATTTCCAACCAGTGCTCTTTTTCGACCGGTGCGCTTTTCGACCGGTGCGCTTTTCGACCAGTGCGCTTCATAACCGGTGCGCTTTTCGACCGTTGCACTTTTCGACCGGTGCGCTTTTCGACCGGTGCGCGTTTCGACCGGTGCGCTTTTTGACCGTGCCCTTTTCGACCGGTGCGCTTTTCGACCGGAGCGCTTTTCGACCGGTGCCCATTTCGACCGGTGCGCTTTTCGACCGGTGCGCTTTTCGACAGGTGCGCTTTTTCGACCGGTGCGCTTTTCGACCGGTGCCCTTTTTGACCGGTGCCCTTTTCGACCAGGAAGGGGGGCTTTAGCAAGGTTGGGTTGATTAAGCAAGGTAGGGGTGATTGAGCAAGGCAGGGGTGATTAACCAAGGAAGGGGGAATTCTGCAAGGTAGGGTTGATCAGTGGGAATTTAGCAAGGTAGGGATGATTAATAAAGATAGGGATGACTCAGAAAGGGAGTGGGTATTCAGCAAGATTGGGAGAATTCAGCAAGGAAGAAGGGATTCAGCAAGGTAGGGGCGATTCA
Organism: Closterium sp. NIES-67; assembly: GCA_027943415.1. Classification (NCBI taxonomy): domain Eukaryota; kingdom Viridiplantae; phylum Streptophyta; class Zygnematophyceae; order Desmidiales; family Closteriaceae; genus Closterium; species Closterium sp. NIES-67. The sequence continues at coordinate 11,499 of BQMB01000685.1, read as the reverse complement.
ACAAGGAAGGGGGGATTCATCAAGGTAGGGGTGATTAAGCAAGGTAGGGGTGATTAGGTAAGGTAGGTGGAATTCAGCAAGGTAGTAGGAATTCAGCAGGGTAGGGTTGATTAAGCAAGGTGGGGCAATTCATCAAGGAAAGGGGGTTCCAGCAAGGTAGGCGGGATTCAGCAAGGTAGGCGGGATTCAGCAAGGTAGGGGTGATTAAGCAAGGTAAGAGTGTGCGAACAAGGTTGTGGAAATTCAGCAAGGCAAGGGTGATTAAGCAAGGTAGGTGTGATTAAGCAAGCTAGGGGTGATTCAGCAACATAGGGTGACTTCAGCAAGATAGGAGGAATTCAACAATTTAAGGGTGATTAGGCAAGGAAGGGGTGATTACTAAGGGTAGGGGTGGTTATGCAAGGCAGAGGTGATTCAGCAAAATAGAGGTGATTCAAGAAGGTAGGGGTGCTGAAGCAAGGTAGAGGTGATTAAACAATGTAGTGAGCACTCTGCAAGGTAGGGGTGATTAAACAAGGTAGGAGTGTTTTAACAAGGTAGGGGGAATTCAGCAAGGAAGTATATATTCAGCATGGTAGGGGTGATTAAGCAAGGAAGGGGCGGCTCAGCAAGTAAGGCGAAATTCAGCAAGGTAGGGGGGATCAAGCAATGTATCAGTGATTCAGCAAGGTAGGGGTGATTGATCAAGGTAGGGGTGATTAAGCAAGGAAGAGGGAATTCAGCAAGGTTGGGTTGATTCGACAAGGAAGGGGGGATTAAAAAAGGTAGGGTTTATTATGCGAGGAAGGGGTGATATGTAAGGGAAGCGGTGATTGTGCAAGGTACGTGTGATTAAGCAAGGAAGGGGGAATTGACCAAGGTAGTGGTGATTAAGCATGGTAGGGGTGATTCAGCAGGATATAGGGAAATCTCTCATTTTCAGGTAATTAATCAATGTAGGGATGATTAGTCAAGGTAGGGGTCATCAGGCAAGGTAGGAGTGATTGAACAAGGTAGGGGGAATTCAGCAAGGAAGTCGAAAAAAGCAAGGTAGGGGTGAGTAAGCAAGGTAGGATTGATTAAGAAGCATAGAGGGAATTCAGCAAGGCAGGGATGACTTAAAAAGGTAGGGGTGATTTAGAATGGGAGAGGGGATTCAGCAAGATAAAGAGAACTCAGCAAGATAGGGGAGATTCAACGAGATAGGGGGAATCGAGCAATTTAGGGATGATCAAGCAAGGTAGGGATGATTCAGCAAGGAAGGGGGGGTTCAACAAGGTAGGCGGGATTGAGCAATTTAGGAGGGATTCAGCAATGTAGCCGTGACTAAGCAAGTGATTAATCTTGGTAGGGGTGATTAAGCAAGGAAGAGGGAATTCAGCAAGGGGGTGGGAATTCAGCACGGTAGTGGTGATTAATCAAGGTGGGGGGGATTCAGCAAGGTAGGGGGGATTCAGCAAGGTAGGATTGATTCAACAAGGAAGGGGGGATTCAGCAAGGTAGGGTTGATTAAGCAAGGAGGGGGGGATTTTGCAAGGCAGGGGTTCTTAAGCACGGTAGGGGGGATTCAGCAATATTGGGAGAATTTAGCAAGGTAGAGGGGATTCAGCAAGATAGGGGGAATTCAGCAAGGCAGGGATGATTAAGCAACTTAGAGGTGATAAATCAAGGTAGGGGTGATTAAACAAGGTAGGAGTGTTAAAACAAGGTAAAGGGAATTCAGCAAGGTAGTAGGAATTCAGCAAGGTAGGGGTGATTAAGCAAGGTAGGTGTGATTAAGCAAGCTAGGGGCGATTCAGCAACGTAGGGTGACTTCAGCAAGATAGGGGGAACTCAACCATTTTGGGGTGATTTGGCAACGAAGGGGTGATTAATAAGGGTAGGGGTGATTAAGCAAGGCAGTGGTGATTCAGCAAAGTAGAGGTGATTCAACAAGGTAGGGGTGCTTAAGCAAGGTAGAGGTGATTAAACAATGTAGTGAGTACTCTGCAAGGTAGGGGTGATTAAACAAGGTAGGGGGAAAATCAGCAAGATAGGGAGAATTCAGCAAGGTAGAGGGGATTCGGCAAGATATGGGGAAGTAAGCAATTTAGGGGATATCAAGTAAGTTAGGGGTGATTCAGCAAGGAAGGGGGGATTCAGCAATGTAGGGGTTACTAACCAATATCAGGGGAATTGAGCAAGGTAGGGGTGATAGAGCAAGGTAGTGGGGACTCAGCAAGATAGGAGAATTCAGCAAGCTAGGGAGGATTCAGCAAGATAGGGTGAATTCAACGAGGTAAGGATGATTAAGCCATGTAGGGGTGATAAGTCAAGGCTGGGGTGATTAATCAAGGTAGGAGTGTTTTAACAAGGTAAGGGGAATTCAGCAAGGAAGTATAAATTCAGCATGGTAGGGGTGATTAAGCAAGGAAGGGGGGGCTCAGCAAGGTAGGCGAGAATTCGCAAGGTAGGGGGGATAAAGCAATGTATCAGTGATTCAGCAAGGAAGGGGTGATTGATCAAGGTAGGGGTGATTAAGCAAGGAAGCGGGAATTCAGCAAAGTAGGGATGATTATGCAAGGAAGGGGGGATTCAGCAAGTTAGCGAGAATTCAACAAGGTAGGGGGGATTCAGCAAGATAGGGGGAATTAAACAAGGTAGGGATGATTAAGCATCGTAGGGATGATTAATCAAGGTACGGGTGACAAAACAAGGTAGAGGGAATTCAGCTAAAGGTAGGGAGTTTAGCAAAAGGGTGGGAATTCAGCAAGATAGGGAGTAGGTAGGAGTGATTGTGCAAGGAAGGTGGGATTCAGCAAGGTAGTGGGAATTCAGCAAGGGAGGGGGGACTAAGCGAGGTATGGATGATGAAGAAAGGTAGGGGTGATGAAGCAAGGCAGGGGTGATTAAGCAAGGCATGGGTGATTAAACAAGGAAGGGGAGATTAAGCAAGGTAGGGGTGAGTAAGCAAGGAAGGGGTGATTACGAAAGAAAGGGATGACTCAGAAAGTTAGGAGAGGGAATTCAGCAAGGCAGGGATGACTTAAAAAGGCACGGGTGATTTAGAATGGGAGGGGGGATTCAGCAAGATAAAGAGAACTCAGCAAGATAGGGGAGATTCAACGAGAAAGGGGTAATAGAGCAATTTAGGGGTGATTAAGCAAGGTGGGGATGATTCAGCAAGGAAGGGGGGGTTCAACAAGGTAGGCGGGATTCAGCAAGTTAGGAGGGATTCAGCAATGTAACCGTGACTCAGCAAGTAATTAATCAAGGTAGGGTTGATTAAGCAAGGAAGAGGGAATTCAGCAAAGGGTGGGAATTCAACAAGGTAGTGGTGATTAATCAAGGTCGGGGGGATTCAGAAAGGTAGGGGGGATTCAGCAAGGTAGGGTTGATTCAACAAGGAAGGGGGGCTTTAGCAAGGTTGGGTTGATTAAGCAAGGTAGGGGTGATTGAGCAAGGTAGGGGTGATTAACCAAGGAAGGGGGAATTCTGCAAAGTAGGGTTGATCAGTGGGAATTTAGCAAGGTAGGGATGATTAATAAAGATAGGGGTGACTCAGAAAAGGGAGTGGGTATTCAGCAAGATTGGGAGAACTCAGCAAGGAAGAGGGGATTCAGCAAGGTAGGGGTGATTCAACAAGGAAAGGGGGATTCAGCAAGGTAGGGGTGATTAAGCAAAGTAGGGGTGTTTAGGTAAGGTAGGGAGAATTCAGCAAGGTAGTGGGAGTTCAGCAGGGTAGGGTTGATTAAGCAAGGTGGGGCGATTCAGCAAGGAAAGGGGGGTTCCAGCAAGGTAGACGGGATTCAGCAAGGTAGGGGTGATAAATCAAGGTAGGGGTGATCAAGATAAGGATGGTTCAGCAAGATAGGGAGAATTCAACAAGGAAGAGGGGATTCATCAAGGTAGGGATAATTCGACAAGGAAGGGGGGATTCAGCAATGTAGGGGTGATTAAGCAACGTAGGGGTGATTAGTCAAGACGGGGGTGATAAAGCAAGGAAGGAGTGATTGAACAAGGTAAGGGGAATTCAGCAAGGTAGTGGGAATTTAGCAAGATAGAGGGAATTCAGCAAGGAAGGGGGGATTTAGCAAGGTAGGGGTTCTTAAGCACGGTAGGGAGGATTCAGAAATATTGGGAGAATTTAGCAAGGTAGGGGGGATTCAGCAAGATAGGGGGAATTCAGCAAGTCAGGGATAATTAAGCAACTTAGAGGTGATAAATCAAGGTAAGGGTGATTAAGCAAGATAGGAGTCTTTAAACAAGTTAAAGGGAATTCAGCAAGGTTGTGGAAATTCAGCAAGGTAGGGGTGATTAGGGAAGGTAAAGGGGATTCAGCAAGTTAGTGAGAATTTAACACGGTAGGGGGGATTCAGCAAGATAGGGGGAATTATACAAGGTAGGGATGATTAAGCATCGTAGGGATGATTAATCAAGGGAGGGGTTACTAGGCAAGGTAGAGGGAATCCAGCTGAAGGTAGGGAGTCAGCAAAAGGGTGGGAATTCAGCAAGATAGGGAGTAAGTAGGGGTGATTGTGCAAGGAAGGTGGGATTCAGCAAGGTAGGGGGAATTCAGCAAGGGAGGGGGGATTATCAAGGTATGGGTGATGAAGCAAGGTAGGGGTGATTTAGCAAGGCAGGGGTGATTAAGCAGGGCACGGATGATTAAACAAGGTAGGGGTGATTAAGCAAGGTAGGGTTGATCAGTGAGAATTTAGCAACGTAGGGATGATTAATGAAGGTAGGGGTGACTCCGAAAGGGAGTGGGGTTTCAGCAAGATTGGGAGAATTCAGCAAGGAAGAGGGGATTCAGAAAGATTGTGAGAATTCAGCAAGGTAGGGGTGATTCGACAAGGAAGGGGAGATTCAGCAAGGTAGGGGTGATTAAGCAAGGTAGGGGTGATTAGGTAAGGTAGGGGGAATTCAGCAAGGTAGCAGGAATTCAGCAAGGTAGGGTTGATTAAGCAAGGTGGGGGCAATTCATCAAGGAAAGGGGGGTTCCAGCAAGGTAGGCGGGATTCAGCAAGGTAGGGGTGATAAATCAAGGTAGGGGTGATTAAGAAAGGCAGAGGCAATTCAGCAAGATGGTGGAAATTCAGCAAGGGTTTATGAGTGATAAAGCAAGGTAGGGGTGATCAAGAAAGGTAGGGGTGATTCAGCAAGATAGAGAGAATTCAACAAGGAAGAGGGGATTCATCAAGGTAGGGGTGATTCGACAAGGAAGGGGGGATTCAGCAATGTAGGGGTGATTGAAGCAATGTAGGGGTGATTAATCAAGACGGGAATGAAAAAGCAAGGAAGGAGTGATTGAACAAGGTAAGGGGAATTCAGCAAGGTAGTGGGAACTTAGCAAGATAGAGGGAATTCAGCAAGGAAGGGGGAATTTAGCAAGGTAGGGGTTCTCACGCACGGTAGGGGGCATTCAGTAATATTGGGAGAATTTAGCAAGATAGGGATTCGGCAAGATAACGGAAAGTCAGCAAGGCAGGGATGATTAAGCAACTTTGAGGTGATGGATCAAGGTAGGGGTGATTAAAGTAAGGTATGAGTGTGCGATCAAGGTTGTGGGAATTCAGCAAGGCAAGGGTGATTAAGCAAGGTAGGTGTGATTAAACAAGCTAGGGGTGATTCAGCAACATAGGGTGACTTCAGCAAGATAGGAGGAATTCAACAATTTAAGGGGTGATTAGGCAAGGAAGGTGTGATTACTAAGGGTAGGGGTGATTACGCAAGGCAGAGGTGATTGAGCAAAATAGAGGTGATTCAAGAAGGTAGGGGTTCTGAAGCAAGGTAGAGGTGATTAAACAATGTAGTGAGCACTCTGCAAGGTAGGGGTGATTAAACAAGGTAGGAGTGTTTTAACAAGGTAGGGGGAATTCAGCAAGGAAGTATATATTCAGCATGGTAGGGGTGATTAAGCAAGGATGGGGGGGCTCAGCAAGTAAGGTGAAATTCAGCAATGAAGGGGGGATCAAGCAATGTATCAGTGATTCAGCAAGGTAGGGGTGATTGATCAAGGTAGGGGTGATTAAGCAAGGAAGAGGGAATTCAGCAAGGTAGGGGGATTTCAGCGAGGGAGGGGGGATTAATCAAGGTATGGGTGATGAAGCAAGGTAGGGGTGATTAAGCAAGGCAGGGTTGATTAAGCAAGGCAAGGGTGGTTAAGCAAGGTAGGGGTGATTAAGCATGGTAGAGGTGATTAAGCAAGGAAGGGGTGATTATGAAAGAAAGGGATGACTCAGCAAGATAGGGAGAATTCAGCAAGGTAGGGGTGATTAAGCAAGCTAGGGGGCATTCAGCAAGGTTGGGTTGATTCAACAAGGAAGGGGGGATTAAAAAAGGTAGGGTTTATTAAGCAAGGAAGGGGTGATATGTAAGGGAAGGGGTGATTGTGCAAGGTGGGTGTGATTAAGCAAGGAAGGGGGAATTCAGGCAAGATAGGGGTGATTCAGCAAGACATAGGGAATTCTCTAATTTTCAGGTAATTACCCAATGTAGGGGTGATTAGTCGAGGTAGGGGTCATCAGGCAAGGTTGGATTGATTGAACAAGGTAGGGGGAATTCAGGAAGGTAGTCGGAAAAATCAAGGTAGGGGTGATTAAGCAAGGTAGGATTGATAAAGCAGCATAGAGGGAATTCAACAAGGCAGGGATGATTTTAAAAGGTAGGGGTGATTTAGAATGGGAGGGGGGTTCAGCAAGATAAAAAGAACTCAGCAAGATAGGGAGATTCAACGAGGATAGGGGGAATAGAGCGATTTAGGAATGATTAAGCAAGGTAGGGATGATCCAGCAAGGAAGGGGGGGTTCAACAAGGTAGGCAAGATTGAGCAAGTTAGGATGGATTCAGCAATGTAGCCATGACTTAGCAAGTGATTAATCTTGGTAGGGGTGATAAAGCAAGGAGAAGGAATTCAGCAAGGGGGTGGGAATTCAGCAAGGTAGTGGTGATTAATCAAGGTGGGGGGGATTCAGCAAGGTAGTGGTGATTAATCAAGGTGGGGGGATTCAGCAAGGTATGGGGGATTCAGCAAGGTAGGATTGATTCAACAAGGAAGGGGGGATTCAGCAAGGTAGGGTTGATTAAGCAAGGAAGGGGTGATTAATAAAGGTAGGGACGATTGAGCAAGGTAGGGGTGATTAACCAAGGAAGGGGGAATTCCGCAAGGGAGGGTTGATCAGTGGAAATTTAGCAAGGTAGGGATGACTTAAAAGGTAGGGATGATTTAGAATGGGTGGGGGGATTCAGCAAGATAAAGAGAACTCAGCAAGATAGGGGAGATTCAACGAGAAAGGGGTAATAGAGCAATTTAGGGGTGATTAAGCAAGGTGGGGATGATTCAGCAAGGAAGGGGGGTTCAACAAGGTAGGCGGGATTCAGCAAGTTAGGAGGGATTCAGCAATGTAGCCGTGACTCAGCAAGTGATTAATCAAGGTAGGGTTGATTATGCAAGGAAGAGGGAATTCAGCAAGGGGGTGGGAATTCAACAAGGTAGTGGTGATTAATAAAGGTCGGGGGGGGTTAAGCAAGGTAGGGGGGGATTCAGCAAGGTAGGGTTGATTCAACAAGGAAGTGGGTCTTTCAGCAAGGTTGGGTTGATTAAGCAAGGTAGGGGTGATTGAGCAAGGTAGGGGTGATTAACCAACGAAGGGGGAATTCTGGAAAGTAGGGTTGATCAGTGAGGAATTTAGCAAGGTAGGGGATGATTAATAAAGATAGGGGTGACTCAGAAAGGGAGTGGGTATTCAACAACATTGGGAGAATTCAGCAAGGAAGAGGGGATTCAGCAAGGTAGGGGTGATTCAACAAGGAAAGGGGGATTCAGCGAGGTAGGGGTGATTTGGTAAGGTAGGGGGAATTCAGCAAGGTAGTGGGAGTTCAGCAGGGGTAGGGTTGATTAAGCAAGGTGGGGCGATTCAGCAAGGAAAGAGGCGTTCCAGCAAGGTAGACGGGATTCAGCAAGGTAGGGGTGATTTGGTAAGGTAGGGGGAATTCAGCAAGGTAGTGGGAGTTCAGCAGGGTAGGGTTGATTAAGCAAGGTGGGGCGATTCAGCAAGGAAAGAGGGGTTCCAGCAAGGTAGACGGGATTCAGCAAGGTAGGGGTGATTAAGCAAGGTAGAGGCAATTCAGCAAGGTGGTGAAAATTCAGCAAGGGTTTATGAGTGATAAAGGAAGGTAGGGGTGATCAAGAATGGTAGGGATGGTTCAGCAAGATAGGGAGAATTCAACAAGGAAGAGGGGATTCATTAAGGTAGTGGGGAATTCAACGAGGAGTGATTGAACAAGGTAAGGGGAATTCAGCAAGGTAGTGGGAATTTAGCAAGATAGAGGGAATTCAGCAAGGAAGGGGGATTTAGCAAGGTAGGGGTTCTTAAGCACGGTAGGGAGGATTCAGCAATATTGGGAGAATTTCGCAAGGTAGGAGGGAATCAGCAAGACAGGGGGAATTCAACAAGGCAGGGATGATTTAAGCAACTTAGAGGTGATAAATCAAGGTGAGGGTGATTAAGCAAGGTTGGAGTGTTTAAACAAGGTAAAGGGAATTCAGCAAGGTAGTGGGAATTCAGCAAGGTAGGGGTGATTAAGCAAGGTAGGTGTGATTAAGCAAGCTAGGGGTGATTCAGCAACGTAGGGTGACTTCAGCAAGATAGGGGAATTCAACAATTTTGGGTGATTAGGCAACGAAGGGGTGATTAATAAGGGGTAGGGGTGATTAAGCAGGCAGAGGTGATTCAGCAAAGTAGAGGTGATTCAACAAGGTAGGGTGCTTAAGCAAGGTAAAGATGATTAAACAATGTAGTGAGTACTCTGCAAGGTAGGGTGATTAAATAAGGTAGGTAGGAATTAAGCAAGATAGGAAGAATTCAACAAGGGTAGTGGGGATTCGGCAAGGTATGGGGAATTAAGCAATTTAGGGGATATCAAGCAATTTAGGGGTGATTCAGCAAGGAAGGGGGATTTCAGCAACGTAGGAGTTATTAACCAAGATCAGGGAAATTCAGCATGGTAGGGGTGATAGAGCAAGTAGTGGGGACTCAGCAAGATAGGGGGGATTCAGCAAGATAGGGGGAATTCAATGAGGTAGGATGATTAAGCCATGTAGGGTGATAAGTCAAGGCTGGGGTGATTAATCAAGGTAGGAGTGTTTTAGCTAGGTAAGGGGAATTCAGCAAGGAACTTTAAATTCAGCACGGTATGGGTGATTAAGCAAGGAAGGGGGGCTCAGCAAGGTAGGCGAGATTCCGCAAGGTAGGGGTGATTAAGCAAGGAAGCGGGAATTCAGCAAAGTAGGGGTGATTAAGCAAGGAAGGAGGGATTCAGCAAGTTAGGGAGATTTAAAAAAGGTAAGGGGATTCAGCACCTGTCTAAATTCCCATCACCCAGTCTAAATTCCTACCACCACCCTATCTAACTTCCCACCATCACCTGGTCTAAAGTCCCACCACCACCCGGTTTGAACTCCCACCACCACCTGTCTATTCTCCCACCACCACCAGTCTATACTCCCACCACCACCCACTGTAATCTCCCACCACCACCACTATAAGCTCCCACCACCACCTGGTCTCAACTCGCACAACTAACCGGTCTAAGCTCCCACCACCATCTGGTCTACGCTCCCACACCCATCCAGTCTACGCTCCCCACCACCATCCGCCTAAACTCCCACCACCAACCGGTCTAAAACTCCCTCCACCAACGCGGTCTAAAATCGCACCACCACCCAGTCTAAACACCCATCACCACCCCGTCTAAACTCCCACCATCACCCAGTCTAAACTACCACCACCACCTGGTCTAAACTTCCACCACCACCCGTTCTATACTCCCACCACCGGTCTATATTCCCACCACCACCCGGTCTAAACTCCCACCACCACCCAGTTTAAAACTCCCACCACAACCCGGTCTAAACTCCCAACACCACCTTGTCTAAGCTCCCACCACCAGTGGGTCCTTTACTCCCCAACCACCTGGTCTTAACTCACTCCACCAACCCGGTCTAAACTCCCAAGACTACCTGGTCTGAAAATCCCACCACCACCCGGTCTAAACTTGCACTTACACCCAGTCTAAACTCCCTTACCACCCAGTCTAAATTCCCTCCACCATCTGGTCAAAAACTCCCACCACCACCCTGTCTAAACTCCCAGCACGACTCAGTCTCAACTCCTTCCACCACCCGGTCTAAATTCCCACCACCACCTGGTCTAAAATCTTTAATACACCCAGTCTAAACTCCCACCACCACCCGGTCTAAACTCCCTCACCACCTGGTCTAAACTCCACCACCACCCGGTCTTAACTCACTCCACCAACCGGTCCAAACTTCCACCACCACCCAGTCTAAACTCCCACCACCATCCAGTCTAAACTCCCAGCACGACTCAGTCTCATCTCCTACCACCACCCGGTCTAAATTCCCACAACCACACGGTCTAAAGTCCCACCACCACCCGGTCTAAACTCCCACCAACACCTGTCTATACTCCCACCACCACGCAGTCTAAACTTTCACCACCATCCGGCCCAAACTCCCATCACCATCCGGTCTACACTCCCACCACCATCCGGTCTATAATCCCACCAACACCCGGTCTAAACTCCCACCACCACCCAGTCTAAACTCCCACCACCACCCGGTCTAAACGCCCACCACCAACCGGTCTAAACTCCCACCACCAACCGGTCTAAAATCCCACCATCATCCGGTCTGAACTCCCACCACCAACTGGTCCAAACTCCCACCACCCCGCGGGCTAAACCTTCTCTGCAACTCTGTCTAAACTCCCTCACCACCCGGTCTACAATCCAACCACCAGCCAGTCTAATCTCCCTCCACCAAACGGTCTAAGCTCCCACCACCACCGAGTCTAAACTCCCACCACCACCCGGTCTAAACTTCCACCACCACCCGGTCTATACTCCCACCACGCGGTCTATATTCCCACCACCACTGGGTCTAAACTCCCAACACCACCCTGTCTAAACTCCCACCACCAGCGGGTCCTTTACTCCCAACACCACCCGGTCTTTACTCCCACCATCACCCGGTCTAAACCCCAACCACCACCAAGTCTAAACTCTCACCACTGGGTCCGAAATCCCACCACCACCAGGTCTCAACTCCCACCAGTACCTGGTCTATATTCAACCCACCACCAGGTCTACACTCCCACCACCACCCGGTCAAGACTCCCACCACCATCCGGTCTAAACTCCCACCACCACCTGGTCAAAACTCCCACCACCAGCGGGTCTAAACTCCCACCACCACCCGGTCTAAAGTCTCACCACCAACCGGTCTAAACTCAAACCACCTCCTGGTCTAAACTCCCACCACCAACCGGTCTAAACTCCCACTACCACCCGGTCTTATCTACCACCACCACCCGGTCTAAACTCCCTCACCACCCGGTCTAAACTCCAACCACCACCCAGTCTAAACTCCCTCCACCAACCGGTCTAAAATTCCACCACCACCCAGCCTAAACTCCCACCACCAACTGGTCGAAATTCCCACCAGCACCCGATCCA
>BQMB01000684.1:0-37887 GCA_027943415.1 Closterium sp. NIES-67 | reverse complement strand
TGGACAGGGGGGCACCAGTGGCGGCCTCGGTACAGACAGCATACCGCTCGTGACCAGGGAACGTAGTGGTGACGCCAAGGTCCTGGAGGCAGCCGACACCAACTAGGTTCCTGGAGAACGAGGGGATATGCAGACCTGTGAGAGTGCCCGAAGGAACCGCCGGACAGGGAAGGGAGGTGGAACTGCGGGCAACGACGGGACCACCGGAGGGGTCAGCAAGAGTAACTGCAGCGGGAACAGGCAGCGGCGTCAGCGTCGTGGAGTCGCGGAAGAAACACCGGGAGGCGCCAGAGTCCAAGGTGAAGGAAAGCGCAGCAGTCGCGCGGGCAGCAGTGAAGCGGTGGAAGCACCAAGGCTAAGCAAAGCAGGAGATCCTACGCCTGACGCAGCAGGGGAGTCTACGCTAGGCACCGCTACACTAGGCAACACGGGGTAATAAGAGGGAAGCACACTAGAGTCATCAGCATACATCACATGCAAGGCCGCTACAATGGCATCCATGTCCAAGTCAAAAATCCTAATGCTACGCCTAAGCAAGCTGTGCCAGTCCGGGAGGTCGGGCGCCGGGCCAAAGCGCTGGCGGAACAGGTCGTCCAGGCGACGAAAACAGCGAGGAGTAGAATGACCGATCTTACCGCAAACGAAGCCGCGGCGAGGACCGGTCTGGATCTGGTACTGACAGGGCCCGCCTCCAGAACCACCACCCGGTGCACCACCACGCGCACGACCACCACCAGCTCCAGGCCACCCAGGTGGGAGAGTACTCGCCTGCCTCGTCTGCGGCGGCTGCTGCGGCTGCTGCGAAGGCTGCGGCTGCGGCGACTGCTGCTGCTGCGGCTGCTGCAACTGTGGAGGCAGCGGGGCAGCTGGACCGGGCAGGGTCCCCACGTCCGCACCGGCACGGACGACCCCGCCTCCACCACTACCCCCACCCGCACCCCCGCCGCCTCCGCCGCTCCCAACCTTGGGGCGGCGGCCCTTCGCCGAGCGGGACTGCACTGCAGGCAGCAGTCTCAGCCACAGCGACAGAGCCGTCGGAGAAGGTACACTGAGCGGGGGCACAACCCTGAAAGATAGGGACCGGTACTGTACCGCTCGCCAGGGCTATGGAGCGGTGACGAGTCTCTATGGCAGTCAGGGTGTCAACAAAGTCGGTGAGGGTGAGAGCAGCAGGGTGGATGCTAAGGAACTGGTCGCGGGCGGCGGCAAGGCGGGTCAGGTAGGCGGGTGGCAAGGAGGTAGAGGGTAGAGGTCATGGGAGGCTGGTGGACTCTAAGCTGAGCATCAGTGCAGGCAGCGCGCCAGGCCTCATCTATCGAGCGCAGGTGGGCAGCGAGGTCAGAGACAGTGGGGAAAGACGTCAGGTCAGGAAAGAGCAGGGGAAGGATCAGGCGACCACTGAGGCAGCAGGAGGGGTAGAATAGCGCTTGATGACAGCATCGAGGTAGGCCTGGGCGGTAGGAATGGTTCTAAAGCGAGGGCGCTCAGTGGGGGGAGGGCATTGCTAATGGCGAGCTGAGCAAGGGCATCGCGGGAAAGCCAGACAGAGCGGGCAAGGGCAGCAGCGGCAGTGGACTCGCGCTCAGCGGGCGTGGGATCAGCGGGCAGCACAGCAGGGGGGTCAGGGCAGGGGAGCATACCGTCTAGGTGTGCAGAAAGCGGGTGGCCGTCCTGCCGCTGGCCAGTGAGGTGGCGGCGAAGGTCAGCCAACCACGCTCGAACTCCAGAGGCTGACCCTCACATCAAAACGAAGCTCAGCAGCCATGAGGGGCAGTGGAGGACAGTGCAGTGCGGTGCAGTGCGATGCAGAGCGGTGCAGTGCGGTCCAGTGCGGTGCAGTGCGATGCAGTGCGGTGCAGTGCGGTCCAGTGCGGTGCAGTGCGGTCAGTGCGATCCAGGAGGTGCAATGCGATGCAAGGCGGGGCAGGAAAGTGCAGGAGGGTGCAAAGTGGTGCGGGGAACGGGGGACAGTACCAGGAAGTATGGAGGGCCGGGGCAGGTGCGTCGGGGCCGGGCAGGCACGACAAGGCCGGGCGGCGCGACGGCCGGGCGGCTGCGACGGGGCCGGGCGGCGGCGACGGGGCCGGGCGGCAGCGACAAGGCCGGGCGGCTGCGACGTGGCCGGGCGGCTGCGACGGGGCCGGGCGGCTGCGACGGGGCCGGGCGGCAGGGACGAGGCCGGGCCGGACACAGCAGGGCCGGGCAGGGGCGACGGGGCCGGGCGGCTGCGACGTGGCCGGGCGGCTGCGACGTGGCCGGGCGGCTGCGACGGGGCCGGGCGGCTGCGACGGGGCCGGGCGGCAGGGACGGGGCCCGGGCAGGCCACAGCAGGGCCGGGCAGGGGCGACGGGGCCGCGGCGCGCGAGCAGGGGCCGGGCAGGTGCGACAGGGGCCGGGCAGCCGCGACAGGGGCCGGGCGGGCGCCACGCGGCCGATAGGCCGCGACGGGGCCGAGCAGGGGCGACGGGGCCGAGCAGGGGCGACGGGGCCGAGCAGGGGCGACGGGGCGGGACGGGCCGAGCAGGGGCGACGGGGATGGGTAGGGGCGCGACGGGGCCTGGGGGGCGTTACCAAGCCCAGGTAGGGGCGCGACGGGGCCTGGGGGGAGCGCAATGGGCCCAGGAGGGGCGCTACGGGGCCTGGGAGGAGCGCGACTGGGCTAGGAGGGGCGCGACGGGGCCTGGGAGGAGCGCAATGGGGCCCAGGAGGGGCGCTACGGGGCCTGGGAGGAGCGCGACGGGGCCCTGGAGGGGCGCTACAGGCCCTGGAAGGGGCGCGACGGGGCCTGGAGGGGCGCTACGAAGCCCTGAAAGGGGCGCGACGGGGCCTGGAGGGGCGCTACGAAGCCCGGGAAGGGGCGACGGGGCCTGGGAGGAGCGCAAAGGGGCCCAGGAGGGGCGCTACGGGGCCTGGGAGGAGCGCGACTGGGCAGGAGGGCGCGACGGGGCCTGGGAGGAGCGCAATGGGGCCCAGGAGGGGCGCTACGGGGCCTGGGAGGAGCGCGACGGGGCCCTGGAGGGGCGCTACCAGGCCCTGGAAGGGGCGCGACGGGGCCTGGAGGGGCGCTACGAAGCCCTGAAAGGGGCGCGACGGGGCCTGGAGGGGCGCTACAGGCCTGGAGGAGCGCGACGGGGCCCAGAAAGGGGCGCAACGGGGCCCAGGAAGGGGCGCGACGGGGCTAGGGAGGGTCGCGACGGGGCTAGGGAGGGTCGCGACGGGGCTAGGAGCACGACGGGGCCCAGCTAGGGGGGCGAGCGGAAGCGTGAGGGGGGGGGGGGGGGGGATCCTACCTACGCGTGATACCATATCAAACAGTGAAATTGATGAATAGAGAGAGAGAGTACACAAACATATACCTAACAGTTGTACTCTCTAGAAGATGACCCTATACAGTCTATACAAGCATGATAACTAAACATGTTTGACAATATGTAACATACTCTCTAACTGGTACATATGCAATTATGTAGAAGTTGACACACCCCCTAGGTTAGACTAGGGGCATGCCTAGCGAGAGACACCCAGCTCATGGCAGCACTACTAGTCCAACCTCTTAGGCAAGGGTCTAAAGACCAGTCAGCAAGAGTACAAACTAAACAAGAGTAAACCAGGGCGGCACTACTAGTCCAGCCACTAGAATAAGAGCCGCAAGGCAGTCAAGATAATCTAACTAGTAAACAATCAGTGTCGTAGCAAGTGAGGAGCTACTGGAACTCGACAAAGCTGTACACCGTGACGCTGATGATCTTTAGGCGCAAGAGCCTTAGTAAAGATATCAGATGTGTTGGCACCGGAGGCCAAGTGTACTACGCGGGCCTGGCGGCGCTGCTGTAGCTCGTGCAGGAGGAAGTACCGTAGCTGGATGTGCTTCGTTCTGCCCTCCAGTTGGGGCTCCTGACACAGGAGGATCATGGCCCTGTTGTCAGCGTACAGGACTGGGGCAGAGCTAGGCCGCTCACCTAAGTCAATAAAGCAAGAACGTCAGCCAGCGGAGCTCCTGTGCCGCCATGGCACTTGCGTAGATCTCAGCCTCACAGCGAGACTATGCAACAGACGAGAAGTGGGTGGACCTCCACGAGATGGCGCCTGCACCAAGGCTAAATCAGTAGCCCTGGGAGGACTTGAACGTCTCAGCGTCGTCAACGCATGGAGCGTTTGTGTGCCCTGTAAGAACTACTGGTCTGCGTCCTCCCAGCACTAGCCCCATGCCCGATGTACTTGCAAGATAACGCAAAACCCTCTTAGCGGCCGACAAATGCTGTGGTCCGTGTCTGCCTGTCGCCACAAAGCGAGCACAAAACTAAGAGGGTATGCAAGATATGGACGAGTGCAAGTCATCAAGTACATGAGGCACCCCACCTGCTTTGCGTACGGACCACTAGGCTCAACCGGCTCGTCAAGGACTGAAGCAGAGAGCCTGTGTGGTCTAGCGGCAGAGGTGTGGGCTGTGCGGGGGAGAACTGAAGGCCGAACCTCTGAAGGACCTGGTGCACCAAGTGTGAATGTGTGAGAGTGATGGTGTGCGCTGCTCTGTCCCTGGAGATCTGCAGCCCAAGGTAGCGGTGAAACTCTCCTAGGTCAGTACACGTATGTCTCCTCAGCAGCTTGGCCTTCACCGAGGCTAGTGCGTCCCTGTCTGCAGTCGCGAAGACCAGGTCATCTACGTAGACTAGGATGTAGAACGGAGTCGGGGTTGAGCGAACGAAGAACGAAGGGTCCACAGAGGATGGTAAGAGCTGCAGGTCTGCTAACGTAGCACGCACCGAATCGTGCTACTCACGGGGGCGCCTGCCGCAGGCCGTAAACCGGGTGCCGGAGAGCCATTCTGATACAGGAGGGAAAGTACCAGAGAAGCCTGGTGGATGGCATTGAAAGACCTCCTCGTCAACACTGCCCTGAAGAAACTCTGTAGAGAAGTTGAGGGAGTGCAACTCCTAGTCGCGATGTGCTGCTATGTAAAGCAACGTCTGAAGAGTGGCCATCTTCGGGGTCGGGGCGAAGGTCTGAAAGATGTCGACACCCTCGCGCTGACTGAAGCCTCTAGCAACGTAGCACGCCTTGAACACCGTCGTCTCTCCAGGAGGGCGCTTCACCTTGAAGAGCCACCGGCCATCGACTACGTTCATCCCAGCTGGGAGAACTGCGTCGATGTACTTGCCAGTGGATCTCCAAGATGCCGTCTCCGCGTCCATGGTAGCTATCCACTAAGAGGCACAGGGTTCCGAGGTCGTCTCAGCGTAAGTGCGAGGGGTCAGGATGTCAAGGGCGTCTTGGTCACCCTCAGGGACTTGCAGCATGGAGCAGAGATGAGGAGCGGCCTCGGACAGGTAGCTACAGTAGCTCGTACTGCCTGTCCTCTAGGACGTCACTGCCTAGGGCAAGTTCACCCCCGACAGACGGAGGACAGGCAAGGTCAAAGACCAGAGCGGTGGCGTAGTCAAAGGTGGCGGGTAGAGGCAAAGTCTGTAACAGCCCCGACAAGAGCGTCGAGACTCGAGACAGGAACGGACGGGTCGGTAATAAGAGAGGCGAGGACCCGAGGGATAAGAGGACGAGCAGCACGAAGAAAGTCAGAGAGAGGAGGCGGAGAGACAACAAGAGACAACTGAGGAGGTGACGGGAGAAGAGGAGCACGAGACGCTTGAGAACAAAGCAACATAGGGGTGAGAACGCTGAACCGGGGAGACAAGACGAGCACGAGAGGGACGGCAAGACCAGAAGTGGGACGAAGGCGTCGGGTCAGGAGACACAGGAGGATACACAAGACGAGAACAAGAGGGAAAACGAGTCGCGGACCAGTCTGACGGAGGAAACATAGGGCCGTAGACAGGCGGCAGAGTGGCACCGGAGAGGGCTCGGGCGGCCGGTCGGGGGAGGGAAGACCGAGGAGGCGAAGGGCGGACACCCCAGCGACTGCTGCTGCTGCTGCTCTGCGCCCATACCACAAGCTCCAGCCGCTCCACTACGACCTCCAGGACTAGCCACAACAGCACCCCCAGAACTAGAACCCTCCCCAGCACCTGCGCCACCCCCAGGACCGTCGAGACGAGCCACGGCAGTAACCCAGGACTAGCGCCCCCAGAAACAGCACCTTCCTCAGCGCCCGCACCCCTAGCACCCCCAGAGCTCGTGGACCCCTGCGGCTGCGGCTGCTGCAGCAACAACGACAGCTGCTGTCGCGGCGGCGTCGATGGCAGCGGCAGCGGCAACTCCTGCTGCTCTAGAGGCGAAGGAGACATCGGGGCGGAGGGAGGAGACAGGGCGGACCCTAAGCCGCAGGGCCCCCAAAGTCAGCGGACTCCTCCACCGGGGTAACCAAGGGAAGGGGAACGACGTGAGACACACCAGACGGGGCAGGATAGGGAGCGGGAGCTACTGGGGGAGTGGGGACAAAGAACAGGGGTGGGGTGACCGAGAGACCTCGGGGGAAAGCGGGTGTAGAAGGAGACAGACTCGTCAAAGGTGACGTCACGCGAGTGAAAGAGGCGATGAGACGGCGGGTGGTAGAAGTGTCAGTCAGACGTGTCAAGGGGGAAGCCAAGGAAGACACAAGGGACGGTACGGGCAGCGAGATTTTCCGTGCCAGAGGCGCGAACATGAGCGAGACAGCCCCCGACGTGGGTGACTCGGGTTCAATTCCCAGTGCCAGCGCTGCAGAGGCGCTCGTGTCCTCCGCCTATCCCAGCGAGGGGGGGTGTCGAGAGACCCGTTCGGGTTGCTCTTGAGAAGATCCTCGGGGAAGGGCCACAGGCCTCTATGCCGAGGGGGTTATGGGCGCATTGACTCGCTATTTTACAAGCCATTTAACTCAGTGGTTAGTGACTGAGTTCTGACACTTTACGCATGTCATTTGTACACAACTTCCGAAATAGCTTGTAGTGCAAAATCTCTACGTAAGTCATGTCTAAACTTAGAACTACATACCTGTTTTCAGGTGCCTCAAACGTGACCTCAAGAGTTCGTGGACATGTGGTCCATCTTTCCTCCACAAAATGTACTAGCGCCTTTAGTCATAGGAATGTAGTGTCGAGAGACCCGCTGGGGTTGCCCTTGAGATCCTCGGGGAAGGGCTACAAGCCTCTCTGCCTGGGGGGTGGGCGCACTAACCCGCTACGTAGCTCCCAGACTCATAGGCTTGTAGCGCCCGTTACGACCAACACCATCGATGCAAGCTCTACAGAGGCAGCGAGCTGCCACTCTTGAACGCCCTGCAGGCCAAGTATTGGGGCCCTTTGCCGCCACACCCGCTGCAATGCCCGCATGCTGTGCCTCAGCCCGCTGCAGTGCAGGCAATGCAAGTTGCAATATAGAGGACCTACAGAGGCACCAGGCTGCCACTTTTGAACGCCCTGCAGCCCCAGTAGTGGAGCCCTATGGCCGCCATTCCCGCTGCAATCCCCGCATGCTGTGCCTCGGCCCGCTGCAAGCAGTGCTGGTCCACCTCCAGAAGGGCAGTGAGAGCACCGACGGGGCTGAGCTTGCTCCCAGTGGGGGGCTGGGACGGTAGTGAGGAGTTGCCGGTTGACTGGTGCTGGGACGGTAGTGAGGAGTTGCTGGTTGGTGGGTGCCGGACAGCAGTTGAAGATCTCTTGATCGGTGGCTGGTTGGCTGCTGCCGAGACAGTACGTGCGATTGGCGGTTGATCCAAGGGAGATTGGCGGTCGGAGGCAGCAGTTGCGGGGGTGATGGTTGAGGTGGTGGGAAGGCAAGAGGGAAGGGGTGTGGGATGTAGCAGGCGTACTCTCATGTTGTCTCTTGAGGTGAGGGGAAGAAACGAGCGGACCTGGGAGGGAGAGAGGAGAGGGGGTGAAAAGGCCGATTTCAGAAGAACAGGCACGAGAGAAGAAGGCAAAAGGCCGGAAACTGATTAAGGAAATGTACCTTTTTTCCTCCTCATGTTGGAACTACACCTCGAAGAAAGGAGTAAACCTATTTCTATACCTCTCTTGTTAACACACTATTCGCTCTTCTCTCCACTCACCATCTCTCCTCTCCACTCACCATCTCTTCTCTCCACTCACCATCTCTCCTCTCCACTCACCATCTCTCCTCTCCTCTCACCATCTCTCCTCTCCTCTCACCATCTCTCCTCTCCTATCACCATCATCAGTGCATCGGCTGTCGTCTTCACCCCAAATGCCTTTCTGCTCTACCTGCTATTTCTCCCTCACTCGTATCCTTCCCACCCTCTACGCCATCGCCCCATCCCCCCCTTAGTTGCTACAAACGCTCTGGCAGACGAGCGTTTGAACGCAAACGCCAAACGAACCCTAAAACGCAAACGCTCACTGGGTTTTTTTTTCGGGCTGCCCCCTGGAAAAAAAATCGAAAATTTTTAGGGCGAAATTGAGACTTGGCGAATTCAGCGCGACATTCGCCAAGTCCCAACTCCCAACCATCTCATCAATATTCGCCTCTCAACCAACTCCCCCCCCTCAACCGCACTCCACACATCGTCAACTAGAGCTTCCAACCCCTCCTCCTCACATCTCGTAGTTTCACGCAAACTCCCAATCTCCTTCCCCGTCAGATCTGCTTTCTAATTGCCGCGCGCCATAGCCGTAGCAACTTTCACACCCCACGCAATACATTAACTTAAGGGCGTTCGCCCATGTCAACCCCTGAGAGCATGGGGAGTGGTTGTTGTTGTGTTTGGGGAGGGAGAATGGGCTTTAGGACATGTGTTTTGCATGATATTTGAGGATGCTTGGTTAAATGTTCATGACGGATTTTATTTTCTTCGACAAAATGGTTGCTTGCAGAACCCCCATTTCCCCACCCCCCCACAGAATTTTTTTACCCCTGCCCGGGCAAGCGTTTGCCTAGCGTTCACATACACTATGACAAGCGTTTAGCGTTCAAACGCCAAACGCGTTTGTAGCAACTAAGATCCCCCCTTCCTCTCTGCCACTCACCATCTCTTCTGCCCTCTCCACCAGAATGAGCGTGTCTGCTGTCGCCTCCACTCCAAACGCCAGTCTGCTACGCAGGCAGGGGGATGCTGCTAGGTCCCAGTTGGGCAAGCCCGCTACTCTGGCTACTGCCTGAAATTGTGAGAGCGACAGAGGGAGAAAGAGGCGGAAGAGGTGTAGGGAGCAATAAGCCTCAACCCCAAACGCCAGTCGGCTGCACGGGCAGGGGGACGCTGCTAGGTCCCAGTCGGGCAAGCCTGCTGCTCTGGCAACTGCATGAGGGCGGTGTTGGGGGGGAGGGACCAAGGGGGGACATCGGAATCTGAGGGAGGCCTTAACCTTCTTGAGCACCAGTCAGTTTCGCAGGCAGGGGGAGGCTGCTAGGTCCCAGTTGGGTAATCCTGCTGCTCTTGCTACAGCCTGTGGGGATGAGAAGGAGAGAGGGAGAGAGGAGTGGAAGGGAGATGGCGAGGGGGAAGCCTCCACTCCAAAAGCCAGACTGCTGCGTCGGCAGGGAGAGGCTGCTAGGTCCCAGATGGGAATGCTCCGATTGGGAAGCCTTGCTGCTCTGGAGTTGAGGGGAGATAGTAAATGAGAGCGCAAGAGAGCGTGAGAGGGAGCGAGAGGGGGGGAGAGGAATGGGAAGGTTCAAGTACACTCCATTTCTAAGACATATAATAGGAGAGTCCACTCACCGACACAGCAGGCTATGTCAGGTGTGCGGGGGGAGACACGACACAGCACGGCAGTGCAGAGCAGCTAGAAGGCCCAAGCGGGAGGGCCAGGAGAGGTCATGCATCACTAACCCAAGTAGCTGTGCACTCACGTGCATTGCAGCCTTGGGCAGTCGAGCGAGGGGGAATGCATCAATGATTTAATGCATCTTTATTACCAATATAGCTGTGCACTCACCCGCACTGCAGCCTGGGCAGTCGGGCAAGAGGAGTCGCCACGTTACAACGCAGTGCAGCCAGGAGGCCCGCGAGGGAGGTGAGGGCACTAATGCATCTCTATTACCAATACAGCTGTGCACTCACCGCACTGCAGCCTTGGGCAGTCGGGCAAGAGGAGACACCACGTTGCAATGCAGAGCAGCCAGGAGGCCCAAGCGAGAGGGGTCTGAGAGGTCGTCCGCATTGGTGCCATTGAAAGAGAGTGACTGTGTGTTCGTTTGAGGGAGGAAGTGGGGAAATGGGGAGGGAGGGGGGGGGGGGGGGGGGGAGGTTTAGTCATTGAAGATTGTTACTTAAGGGCCACTGCGGTATTATAGAGCAGACCTGCCAGGAGGCCCAAGCGGTAGGGGTCTGAGAGATCGTCCGCATTGGTGCCGTTGAAAAGAGTGACTGGGGGAAGGGATTGGGAGAGGCACAGAGGGGTTGAGAGGGGTTGAGAGGGGTTGAGAGGGGTTGAGAGGGAGGGCTCATTGGGATTCCTCTGCACGGGAAGGGTTTGAGAGGCCATCAGCATTGCTGCCGTTGAAAAGCGTGACTGGGGGAAGGGAAGGGGAAGTGGTTGAGAAAGGTACAGAGGAGTGGGAGGAATTGAGAGGGGTTTGAGATGGGTTGTAAGATGCCATGCTAGGATTGTTCTGCTAGGCAGAGAAGGAATGTTAAAGTGTGCAGGGTAGTTTTACTAAGTGATCTGTTAACAATGATCTGGTAACAATGATCTGGTAACAGTAATCTGGTACGAAGTGACCTGGTAAGAAGTGGCATTGCACAAAGTTACCAGATGAACACACCATACCTCCCAGCTTACCTCTGTTCCTCGTGCTGTTTGCGATTCCCATCCTCGCAAGTGACAGCTGCGCTACAGCATGCAGAGAGTAGAGTAGAGAGTGGCCCTGTAAGCCTAGGAGATCCCATCTCACCTTCTGCTTTTGCTGTTACCATTCCCATCCTCATCAGGACTGTTCGCTAACAGATGCAGTGTGGTGTAGAGAGTGGCCTGCAGCATAGCAGCTCGCTCCCTCATGGCTATGTATTCCGGCACCTGATCCTCTGTTGTTTCCACCTGAAGGGAGGAGAGGGAAAGGAAGGGGCAAACAAGGTTCGAGCCGGATGACATATGCTGTGATCCAAGATGGTTCAAGCTGACTTCAGACGATATTAAATAGCGACCTATGATAAGTTAAGCAGGATAACTCAAGTGCATAGGTAACACACTGTGGGTCTCTCAATCCCAAAGTAGATCAACACGACGTAAAAAAACAAAAACAAAAACAAACAAACAAAACAAAACAAAAAGGCTCCAAAGAAAGAACTGGGAAGCACCCACCTCCCATAAGGGAATGCCTATGGCTGCTGCCACATGGCGAGCTGTGATAAGCTGAGAGGAGGAGAGGGAGGGGCTTAGGGGCGATCACTGCTGCGACTGTGGGTGGAGAGTGTGAGAGTAAGTGAGAGTGAGAGTGTATGTGTTGTGGTGAGTGTGAGGGTGAGTGAGAGTGGAGGGTGAGTGAGAGTGTGAGGGTGAGTGTGAGTGAGAGTGAGAGTGTGAGTGCAGGTGTGAGTGAGAGTGTGAATGAGAGTTAGATTGTGAGTGAGACGGTGAAGGCACTTCTGAAAGTGCTCTATGCAGAAGCAGGGCTGCCAGCGAGGAGTCAACTCCGCCTGAAAACGCCACAGTTGACACCCGACGGAGAGGCGAGCGAGCGGGTCTCCTGCGGTGGGGAGGTGAGAAGAAGGCACAAGGGTACGTGTATGGGTGAAGGGAGATGAGAAGCCCAAGAGCAGTGAGGAGTCGATGCCCCTGAAAAGACCACCAGAGGAGAGTATGGGTGGTGCACATGTCTATTGGTGTGGTATACATGTCTATTGGTGTGGTACACATGTCTATTGGTGTGGTGCACATGTCTATTGGTGTGGTACACATGTCTATTGGTGTGGTGCACATGTCTATTGGTGTGGTACACATGTCTATTGGTGTGGTACACATGCTATTGGTGTGGTGCACATGTCTATTGGTGTGGCGCACATGTCTATTGGTGTGGTACACATGTCTATTGGTGTGGTACACATGTCTATTGGTGTGGTGCACATGTCTATTGGTGTGGTACACGTGTCTATTGGTGTGGTACACATGTCTATTGGTGTGGTACACATGTCTATTGGTGTGGTACACATGTCTATTGGTGTGGTACACATGTCTATTGGTGTGGTGCACATGTCTATTGGTGTGGTGCACATGTCTATTGGTGTGGTGCACATGTCTATTGGTGTGGTACACATGTTTATTGGTGTGTAATGAGTCGATTTTTGGGTGTCATTACACACGTATGGGTGTCATTACACACGTATGGGTGTCATTACACACGTATGGGTGTCATTACACACGTATGGGTGTTACACACGTCTATTTGAGAGCAGCAGAAACAGCAGAAGCAGTACCTTGGCCTCAACAGCATGTCTGGACACACACTGCTGTTGCTGTTTCTGCTGCTCTCAAGCAGCAGTATGTGTCCAGACATGCCGTTGAGGCCAAGGCACTAAACGATTCAGCAGCAGCATGGGGAAAGGGTGAAGGTGAGGGAGGGTATGCTTGTCACACATGTCACGCATGTCACGCATGTCACGCATGTCACACATGTCATGCATGCCACACATGGCACGCATGTCACACATGTCACACATGGCACGCATGTCACACATGGCATGCATGTTACACATGCCACACATGGCACGCATGTCACACATGTCACACATGTCACGCATGTCACACATGTCACACATGGCACGCATGTCACACACGTCACACATGTCACACATGTCACGCATGTCACACATGTCCATTTGTGAGTGGCAGAAACAGCAGCGGCAGTATGGGCCCATTACTAAAAGCATCAGCAGCAACCAAACCTGTATTAGCTGCTGCTGCTGCAGTATTATGTCTCTATTAATAAAATCTTCGGCATCAGCACACCTGTATTAGCTGCTGCAGCAGCAGCAGCAGCAGCAGCAGTATTGTGTCTCTATTAATAAAAGCTTCGGAAGCAGCACACCTGTATCATGTCTCTAGTAATAAAAGCTTCGGCATCAGCACATGTCTTTCAGTATTGTGTCTCTATTAATAAAGGCTTCAGCAGCAGCCACACCTGTCTTATGTCTCTATTAATAAAAGCTTCGGCATCAACACACCTGTATTAGCTGCTGCAGAAGATCCTCGGCCTCTTGTGCCGTTGCTGGTACAGGAAGAACCTCGTTATAGTCACCCTCGCTCTCTCCTGAGTCAACCCCGTTGCTGAAACCCTTTTGGTTGCCATACATCCGAGCAACAGACCTCATCTCACCCCGCAGGTCAGCAAGAACGGAAGGGGCGGTATGGGGGACTGCGTTAGGCTCGAAATTTTTACGTCCGTCTGGGTCGTAGGGGCTGTATGATGTGATGTATTACAACCATTGACGTCTGATTGGGCTGCTGCTGACGTGGATGAATCTGTTACTGCGAGGATTGCGGGGCAGCTGACCTCAGTGCGGTTGGGTGCGGTGCTGTGGGTTGTGCATAATGTTGTCTCGCTCTCTTGTCTCGCCAAGCGGCTAGCAATTCAGGGAGAGACGGAGGGGGACGAGGAGGGTCCAGAGGGTGGGGAAGAAGAAAATCGTGCGTGGAGGGTCGTCCCAGTTCGGCTGTATGGGATGGGGTAGGGTGCAGTGCGGTTGGATTCGGTGCAGATGACTCCACGGATGAAGACGATGCAGGTTCAGAGCCGCTGGGTTGAGACTGTAGAGTGTTGAGCGGCTGAATGCGGTACTGTTCTGTGCACTGCGGTTGAGTCTGCTGTGGCTCAGTGCGGTGTAGTGGGTTGCAATGCAGCTGAAAACCTATTTGAGAGGGTTGCGAGTACAAAGAGAGACGAGCTCGGCGAAAAGAATGAGGGGCCGAGGCAGAGGGAGGGCAGAGGCAGAGGGAGGGGCCGAGGCAGAGGGAGGGGCAGAGGCAGAGGGAGGGGCAGATGCAGAGGGAGGGGCAGATGCAGAGGGAGGGGCAGATGCAGAGGGAGGGGCAGAGGGAGGGGCAGATGCAGAGGGAGGGGCAGAGGGAGGGGCAGATGCAGAGGGAGGGGCAGAGGGAGGGGCAGATGCAGAGGGAGGGGCAGAGGAGGGGCAGATGCAGAGGGAGGGGCAGAGGGAGAGGGACAGCGAAAATGCAAAGATGCACCCTTTGATAGGGGCCGAGGCAGAGGGGCCGAGGCAGAGGGAATGGCCGATGCTAAGAGAGGGGCCGAGGCAGAGAGACAGCGAAAGCGGATGGAGACTGAAAGCGGGCGGCTCGACCACGCGGTCTGAGCAGCCTCGAGACAAGGCGTAAGGCAACAAGCGGGCGCGGTGGACGGAGCGACGAGCGCCATTGGTGTGGGATCAAGCAGCGCGCGGGCCGCGTTTCTGGCTGATCAACAACGACCGTCGACCATTAGATAATCATCAACTATCAATAAAGACCGGAGATTATCGGACAATCGTAAGAACAATGGAGAACGAGCGGGCAGAGCGGAACGGGGGTCGTGACCGTTCGAAGATTCGCAGATTGCAGGATTCGAAACTGCTGGAACAATATTCATGCTAGCAGGCAAATGAGCGAGCGAGCGACGTGTATTGTTATGAATGAACAAGCAGAGTAGCGCGGAAATGAATAACGAAGTGTTCAATCAGTCGAATTGACGATACCATAATCATCCGGATAGACGCCCCTCCGTAGGATTAGTCCCATGGGCTCTAACTCGTGCATTGGGACTTATAGGCATTATTCGATTATAGGCCCCCCATAATTTTTTCAGAACATGTACCCTATAAGCCCCCTCAGAAATTCAGTTGAAACACTGTACAAATAGACCGAACGGGTGCAGGTAATACGGAGGCTTCTCGCTTCGTGCCCGTCAGAGGCGGGAGCACCTGACACGCTCCCTGACACCTCGCGCCAGCACGATTTGTATCAGAAAAGGAAGTTTCCAGCCTGGCACCGCGTTGACTGGACTTCCAACGCGATTGACTTTTAATCCTCGCCTAAAATTACTCCCATTGCACACGACAAACCAGCAGCTACACGTCGATGTCAAACTTGTATTTTCCATATAATCCCTTTAAAACGCCAATGGGCTTATATTTCTTATTCAATTAAACGCGCCCCCCCACGTTTTCAAACCAGTCTATTAAACGCCCCTAGGGGCGTCTAACCGGGTGATTACGGTACAAGGAATGGCAAGCCAAGATATAGGAACACCAGAGCTAGTCTAAACGTGAGATGTGAAGGTTCGAGAAGGAGGTCGAAGGGTCTCGAAGTGACGAAGCTGTCAAACATCTGCATTTGTCATGTTTGTATAGACTGTATAGGGTTACCTCTTAGAGGGTACAACACTTAGGTATATTTGTGTGTACTCTCACTTTACAATCTATTCAATTCTCATTTCTGATATGGTATCACGAGTAGGTAGGATCCCCCCCACCTACCGCTTCCGCTCATGCCCCCTAGCGCCCCTCCTGGGCCCCGTCGCGCTCCTCTCAGGCCCCCTAGCGCCCCTCCCAGGCCCCGTCGCGCTCCTCCCAGGCCCCCTAGCGCCCCTCCTGGGCCCCGTCGCGCTCCTCCCAAGCACCGTAGCGCCCCGTCGCGCCCCTCCTGGGCCCCGTAGCGCCCCTCCTGGGCCTCGTCGCGCCCCTCCTGGGCTTCGTAGCGCCCCTCCTGGGCCCTGTAACGCCCCTCCCAGGCCCCGTCGCGCCCCTCCCAGGCCCCGTCGCGCTCCTCCCAGGCCCCCTAGCGCCCCTCCCGGGCCCCGTCGCGCTCCTCCCAGGCCCCGTAGCGCCCCGTCGCGCCCCTCATGGGCCCCGTAGCGCCCCTCCTGGGCCTCGTCGCGCCCCTCCTGGGCTTCGTAGCGCCCTTCCTGGGCCCTGTAACGCCCCTCCCAGGCCCCGTCGCGCCCCTCCCAGGCCCCGTCGCGCTCCTCCCAGGCCCCCTAGCGCCCCTCCTGGGCCCCGTCGCGCTCCTCCCAGGCCCCGTAGCGCCCCGTCGCGCTCCTCCCAGGCCCCCTAGCGCCCCTCCTGGGCTCTGTCGCGCCCCTCCTGGGCCCCGTCGCACCCTGCCCGACCCCGTCGCAGCCGCCAGGCCCCGTCGCGCCCGCCCGGCGCCGTCCCAGCCGCCCGGCCCTGTCGCTCCCGCCCGGCGCCGTCGCGCCCGCCCGGCCCCGTCGCAGCCGCCTGGCCCCGTCGCGCCCGCCCGGCCCCGTCGCAGCCGCCTGGCCCCGTCGCCCTTGCCCGGCCCCGTCGCAGCCGCCCGGCCCCGTCGCAGCCGCCCGGTCGCCGTCCCGCTCGCCCGGCCCCGTCGCACCGGCCCGGCTCTGCCGCACTCGCCCGGCCCCGTCGCCCCAGCCCGGCCCCGTCGCGCCCGCTCGGCCCCGTCGCCCCGTCCCGGCCCTGTCGCACCAGCCCGGCCCCGTCGCGCCCGCCCGGCCCCGTTGGGCCAGCCCCGGCCCCGTCCTCCTCACTGGTACGGTTCCCCCCCACCCCGCCCTGCTCCGTGCCGCCCCGCACCACACTGTACTGCCTGGCACCGCACTACACCGCACTGCACTGCACTGCACCGCACTGCACCGCACTGCACCGCACTGCACCGCACTGTACCGCACTGCACCGCACTGCACCGCACTGCACTGCCCTGCACTGCACTGCCCTGCACTGCACTGGACTGTTCCTGATGGCGGCGGAGCTTCGCTTCGACGCTGAAGGCCAGCCCCTAGAGTTCGAGGCGTGGCTTGCTGACCTCCGCCGTCAACTCACTGGCCAGCGGCAGGATGGTGAACCGCTTTCCGCACACCTTGACGGTACGCTCCCCTGCCCAGACCCCCCTGCTATTCTGCCCGCTGACCCCACACCCACTGAGCGTGAGGCTACTGCTGCCACTGCCCGTGCGCGCTCTGTCTGGCTTTCTCGCGATGCTGTTGCCCAGCTTGCCATTAGCAACGCCCTTCCCCCATCCGAGCGTCCTCGCTTTAGGTCCCTCACTACTGCTCAGGCATACTTAGATGCTGTGATCAAGCGCTATTCCACCCCTCCGGCTGCCTCGGTGGGTCGCCTGATCCTTCCGATGCTCTTTCCTGACCTTGCATCTTTCCCCACTGTCTCTGACCTCGCTGCCCACCTGCGCTCGATAGATGAGACCTGGCGCGCTGCCTGCACTGACGCCCAGCTTAGAGCCCACCAGCCGCCCATTACCTCTACCCTCTACCTGCTTGCCACCCGCCTCCCTGACCGCCTTGCTGTCGCCCGCGACCGCTTTCTTAGCGTTCACCCCACAGACCTCACCCTCACTGACTTTGTAGACACCCTGACTGTGATAGAGACCCGTCACCGCTCCATGGCCCAGGCGAGCGGTGTCGTGCCGGTCCCTATCTTTCAGGGTTGTGCCCCCGCTCAGTGCACCTTCTCCGACGGCTCTGCCGCAGTGGCTGCGACTGCTGCTGCAGCGCAGGTCCGTTCGGGGAAGGGCCGCCGCCCCAAGGCTGGGCGCGGCGGAGGAGGCGGCGGGGGTGCGGGCGGGGGTAGTGGTGGGGTCGGGTCGCCTGGTGCTGGAGTGGACGAGGGGACCCTGCCCAGTTCAGCTGAGTCGCCGCCCCTGCAGGTGCAGCAGCCGCAGCAGCCGCCGCAGTCGCAGCCTTCACAGCAGCCGCAGCAGCCGTCGCAGACGCGGCAGGCGAGTGTCCTCCCGCCAGGGTGGCCCGGCGCTGGCGGTGGCCGGGCGCGTGGTGGTGTGCCGCGTGGTGGCTCTGGCGGCGGGCGTTGCCAGTACCAGATCCAGACCGGTCCTCGCCGCGGCTTCGTTTGCGGTAAGCTCGGTCACTCCACTCCCCGCTGTTTTCGTCGCCTGGACGACCTCTTTCGTCAGCGCTTCGGCCCGTCGCCAGACCTCCCGGACTGGCACAGTTTGCTTAGTCGTCAGATTCAGATTTTTGATATGGACATGGATGCCATTGTTTCTGCTCTGCATGTGATGTATGCTGATGACTCTAGTGTGCTTCCCGCTTATTACTCACTGTTGCCTAGTGTATGTGTGCCTAGCTTAGCCTCCCCTGCTGCGTCAGGCGTAGGATCCCCTGCTTTGTGTAGTCTTGGTGCTTCCGCAGTCGTTCCGTCGCCAGACCCCTCGGCTTCGCTTTCCTTCACTTTGGACTCTGGCGCCTCTCGGTGTTTCTTCCGCGACTCCACCACCCTGACGCCGCTTCCTGTTCCTGCTGCCGTTTCTCTTGCTGACCCCTCCGGCGGTCCGGTAGTCGCCCGCAGTTCCACCACCCTTCCCTGTCCGGCGGTTCCTTCGGGTTCTCTTACAGGTCTGCATATCCCCTCGTTCTCCAGGAACCTAGTTGGTGTCGGCTGCCTCCAGGACCTTGGCGTCACCACTACGTTCCCTGGTCACGAGCGGTATGCTGTCTGTACCGAGGCCGCCACTGGTGCCCCCCTGTCCACGTTCCCCGGGACCCGGTGTCCGGCCTGTTCACTCTGGACACCGTGACCCCCCCGGCTGGAGCGCCCCCTCAGGTGGCTGCGTCTACCCAGGTTGCTGCTGCCTGCTCCTGTCGCTCCCTCACTCACCCGACCCTCCTGTGGCACCACCGCCTAGGTCACCCTGCGCTCCCGCGTCTGCGTCACATGTCTCAGCACGGTCTCGTCCTTGGTCTCCCAGGTTCGCTCCCCGCGTTTCCCTCCTCTCCAGCCCCACCTTGCACGCCTTGTGTCGAGGGTCGGCTTCGCCGTGCCCCTCACTCCTCCTCGTTTCCCCCTACCGCCGCGCCGCTGCAGACCCTGCACCTGGACGTCTGGGGCCCCGCCCCCGTCCCTGGGCCGCGTCGAGAGCGCTACTTCCTTGTGCTTGTCGACGACTTCACTCGTTACACCACCGTCTTTCCCCTGGAGCGCAAGGCCGACGTGCCTGGCGCTCTCATCCCCTGGCTTGTCTCTGCGCGTGTCCACCGCGGTCTCCCTGTCTTGCGTCTTCACTCAGACCGTGGTGGCGAGTTTGCCTCCGGTGTC
Organism: Closterium sp. NIES-67; assembly: GCA_027943415.1. Taxonomy (NCBI): domain Eukaryota; kingdom Viridiplantae; phylum Streptophyta; class Zygnematophyceae; order Desmidiales; family Closteriaceae; genus Closterium; species Closterium sp. NIES-67. Next base: position 18,965 of record BQMB01000684.1, on the reverse strand, counting down.
CTTGGTCGCTTTTGTCGTGCGGAGGGCATCACCCAGACGTTCACCCTACCGGACTCCCCACAGCAGAATGGGGTCGCTGAGCGACGCATCGGTTTGGTCATGGAGGTCGCTCGCACCTCCATGATCCATGCCGGTGCACCCCATTTTCTGTGGCCGTTCGCTGTGCGCTACGCTTCCCACCAGCTTAACCTGTGGCCGCACCCTCATCAGCCGCAGGTTTCGCCGACCCGTCTTTGGACTGGGTCCCCTGGTGACGCGTCTGCGTTCCACGTCTGGGGATGCCTTGCTCACGTCCGTGCCTCCGGCACGGACAAGCTCACTGCCCGCACCCTTCCCTGCGTCTTCCTCGGTTTTCCCCTTGACGCGTCGACTGGCACTTTTACCACCCGCCGTCTCACCGCTTCTTTCACTCTCGTGACGTCACCTTTGACGAGTCCGCCTCCTACTACCGCCGCTTTCCCCACCGTGGTCCCCCGGTTACCCCCCCCTGTTCCTGGTCACCCCTTCCCCGGTAGTCCCTGCCCCTCCTCCTCCTCCTCCCCGTCCCGCCCCCTCTGGTGTGTCCCACGTCACCCCCCTTCCGTCCGTGGACCCGGTTGAGGAGTCTTCTGCCTCTGGTGGCCCTCCTGTGCAGTCCTCGCCGGCCGCCCCTCCCCAGGTGTCCCCTCCCCAGTCCCCTCCTCCACCGCCCCTACCGCTGCTGCAGCCGCCTCCGCCGCCGCCCGTCGCCTCCGCCGCCGCCGCCGCCGCCGTCGCAGCCCCCGTTCGCCGACTCTGGGGGTGCTCGTCCCGGTCGCCCTGGGGGTGGTCCCTCTGGGGGTGCTGGTGTGGAGAGTGCCGGTGGTCGCCGAGGAGCAGCTTGCGGTCCAGGTGTCGCCGTTGTGCCGCCGCAGCAGCGGTCCCCACCGGTGTCCGCCCTTCGCCTGCTCGGCCTTCCGTCCCCCGACCCTGCGTCGGTTCCTCCCCGACCGTCTCCTCCTCTTCCTGTCTACGGCCCTGTTTTCCCTCCGCCGGACTCGTCCCCGGCTCGTCTCCCCCCTCGTTCCCCTCCTGTGTCCCCTCCCCTGTCTCCTGACCCGACTCCTCCGTCGCACGTCTGGTCTCACCGCCCCTCCCGTGCTCGTCCTGCCTCGCCTGTCTTGCGCTCCCACCCTATGTTGCTTCGTTCCCACGCGTCTCGTCCTCCCCTTCTCCCGTCGCCTCCTCGTCCTCCCTTGTTGTTGCGCCCCCCCCGCTGTCCGACTACCTTCGTGCCACTCGTCCTCTCGTCCTCGGGTCCTTGCCTCTCTCGTTACCGACCCGTCTGTTCCGGTCTCGTGTCTTGACGCTCTTGTCGCTGCTGTCGCTGACTTCGCCTCTACCCGCCGCCTTGACTACGCCACAGCTCTGGTCTCTGACCCTGCCTGTCCTCCGTCTGTCGGGGGTGCTCCTGCCCTTGGCAGTGACGTCCTGGAGGACCGCCAGTTCGAGCTTGCTTTCCTGTCTGAGGCTGCTCCCCATCTCTGTTCCATGCTGCTAGTCCCTGAGGGTGACCCAGACGCTTTCGACATCCCGACCCCTCGCACTTACGCTGAGGCGACTTCGGGACCCTGGGCCTCACAGTGGATAGCTGCCATGGAGCAGGAGATGGCATCTTGGAGATCCACCGGCACCTTCGTCGACGCAGTTCCCCCACCTGGGGTGAACGTAGTCGATGGCCGCTGGCTCTTCAAGGTGAAGCGCCCTCCTGGAGAGCCGCCTGTCTTCAAGGCGCGCTATGTTGCTAGAGGCTTCAGTCAGCGCGAGGGCGTGGACTTCTTCCAGACTTTCGCTCCGACCCCGAAGATGACTACTCTTCGGGTTCTGTTACACCTAGCTGCTCAGCGTGACTACGAGCTTCACTCCCTCGACTTCTCCACTGCCTTCCTTCAGGGCAGCCTACACGAGCAGGTCTACCTGCGTCGCCCTCCGGGCTTTACTGGCACCTTCCCTCCTGGGACCCAGTGGCTCCTGCGGCGCCCCGTCTACGGCCTGCGCCAGGCTCCCCGTGAGTGGCATGACACTCTTCGTGCTACCCTTGCTGACCTGCAGTTCTTTCCGTCTTCCGCAGACCCTTCACTCTTCGTTCGTGCTGGCCAGACTCCGTTCTACATCCTTGTTTACGTCGACGACCTGGTCTTTGCCACGGCAGACAGGGACGCACTGGCCTCTGTGAAGGCAGAGCTGCTAAAGAGACACACCTGCACTGACCTTGGAGAACTGCGCCGTTACCTTGGCTTGCAGATCTCCAGGGACAGAGCTGCGCGCACCATCACCCTGACTCAGTCACACTTGGTGCGCCAGGTCCTTCAGAGGTTCAGCCTTCAGTTCTCCTCTGCACAGCCCACCCCTCTGCCTGTAGACCACAGACTCTCCGCTCCAGTACCTGAGGAGTCAGTAGAGCCCAGTGGCCCCTACGCAGAGCTCGTGGGTTGCCTCATGTACCTGATGACTTGCACTCGCCCAGATCTCGCATACCCTTTCAGCATCCTGGCGCGCTTTGTGGCCACAGGCAGACACCGACCGCAGCACTGGTCTGCCGCTAAGAGGGTTCTGCGTTATCTTGCTAGTACATCGGGCATGGGGTTAGTGCTTGGAGGACGCAGGCCAGTGGTCCTCACTGGACACACAGACGCTTCGTGGGCAGACGACGCTGAGACACTCAGGTCTACCCAGGGCTTCTGCTTCAGCCTTGGCTCAGGTGCCGTCTCGTGGAGAGCTACTCGCTCCTCGTCTGTTGCACAGTCCAGCTGTGAGGCCGAGATCTACGCTGGTGCCATGGCGGCACAGGAGCTCCGCTGGCTGACCTTCTTGCTCACTGACTTAGTAGAGCGGCCTAGCTCTGCCCCGGTCCTGTTCGCTGACAACCGGGCCATGATCCTCCTGTGTCAGGAGCCTCGACTCGAGGGCAGAGCGAAGCACATTCAGCTGCGGTACTTCCTCCTGTGTGAGCTACAGCAGCGACGTCAGGCTCGCGTAGTACACTTGGCCTCAGGTGCCAACACGGCTGATATCTTTACGAAGGCGCTTGCGCCTAAAGATCATCAGCGGTACTGTGTACAGCTTGGTCTAGTTCCTGTCGCTTCTCACTTGCTAGGACCTTGACTTTGTACTGTCCTTTATATGTATACTCAGACTGGACTTGTGTCCTCTCCCAGTGGCTGGACTAGTAGTGCCGCCCTGGTCTTGTTCTTGCCTTGTCTGTACTCCTTCTGACTGGTCTCTCAGACCCTTGTCTCAGAGGTTGGACTAGTAGTGCCGCCCTGAGCTGCTTGTTTAGGGTATTCCCCTATGCAGTCTAGGGGGTGTGTCAAACATCTGCATTTGTCATGTTTGTATAGACTGTATAGGGTTACCTCTTAGAGGGTACAACACTTAGGTATATTTGTGTGTACTCTCACTTTACAATCTATTCAATTCTCATTTCTGATTGAAGCGAGGCCTGGAGGTCTGGAAAAACCGAGGCGGTTCCGTCATACAGGTCCGGAGTAGTCCCGAGGCTTCGGGTGTAATCGAGCGTACGCGCTGGCAGTACCACTCGGTAAGGAATGGAAAATTCGTTACACCACCCGCCCTCTTGGCGAAGGCGGTCTATATCAGTCACGTGCTTGCGGGCTAAATAATTCCTAAGTATCGAAGGTGACTATATCCGGTCCGAGGGCACCCACGTGTCGTCCTCACTGGTACGATTGGTCCATCATATGAGAAAATCAACGTGTCGTCCTTGGCCGTCGATACAAATCCGATGGCTCAAAATCTTCGAAGGCTCGATGGTCGTCTCTGCTGGTGGCCGTGCATCCGGAACCAATCGCTGTCGAGCGATGTCCGATGTGTCAGGTACGAAGGGTCGCAACAGGCTCACGTGGAACTTGTTGTGAATACGCCAATCGTCAGATAGGCGTAACTGGGCGGTCGCCGGTGTCATCATTTTCATGATCTTGAGTGGGCCACAGAAACATGGTCGTAATTTCGTCGTTAGTGGTAGTCGTAAATTTTTGGTGTCCAGAAGGACTAGTTGCCCTGCTGCCATTGTAATATCCCGTCGATGTAAATCCGCATACCGTTGGGCAGTAGCGTTCGTCTTGCGAATACGTTCGACAGCTTTGTCTCGAGCAGTTTGTAATTCTTCGACGAACCGATGGGAGGACTTGACTTTCAACGTTGGTGGAGACTGGTACTATGGGGTCCATCCCGTAATTGAGGTAAAATGGGGAGTGATTAGTCGTAGCCGAGAGCGCGTTGTTGTAGGAAAATTCCAACATCAGGAGCGCGTCCTCCCATTTTTTTCGGTCGACGCAGTTTGTCCAAATTAGCTGCTCCATCGTTTGATTTGTCCTTTCAGTCTGGCCGTCCGTTTGGGGATGATAAGCGGATGAGAACTGCAAACGCATGACGTACCGAGCCCACGTGTCCTGCCAGAATTTCTATGTGAACTTCGGGTCTCGATCGCTAATGATTGGTGCTGGTATCCCGTGTAGGCGAACAACGGTTGATATGAACAGGCGCGCGGTTTCTTCGGCTGTAATGGTTGTACGACATGGTGCGAAATGCGCCATTTTCGTCAATCGGTCGACGACAACCAAAACTGCATCGTTTTCGCTGCGTCCGGCCGGTAGACCCATAACGAAATCCATCGTTACGTGTTGCCATGGGCGTTGAGGTGGCGCGAGGGGCTGCAACAGTCCTGTAGGTCGCTGGTAAGATGACTTCATTCGCTGGCAGATCGGACACGCAGCCATGTAACGCTGCACGTCCGTCACCATATCTGGCCAGTAATAAAACCGCTGCAACGCCTTCAGAGTTTTATCAACCCCGAAATGTCCCGATAAATTCGAATCGTGGACGTCTTGAGTGAGTAATTCGCGAAAACACGATAACTGGGGACCTAAATTCGATCTGTCTCGCTTCGTAAGTAATAGACGCCTTTCCGTGTAGTGATTTGGAGATGGCCGTCATCTACGAAGAAGGGGTCCGTCGAATACCCGTGGATAAATAGTCCACTCAGTAGCGGGTTGCTCTGGGCGACTAGTACTGCTGCGAATTGGGCAGACGGTCTGGAGAGGGCGTCGGCAACATTGTTGGCGCCTTTTTTGTACGTGATTGTGTACGTGAAGTTGGACTCGAGATAGTCCAGGCAGCGTATCTGTCGCGGGTTGAGATTCGGTTGCGCTCTCAGGTACTGTAGAGATTTGTGATCGGTTCGCACCGTCACGTCTGCTCCAGTCTTGTAGCACCTCCAGATTTCGAACGCGTGGACAATCGCCAGCATCTCCTTGTCGTATACCGGGTAGTTGCGCTCAGCAGATTGCATTTTTTTAAACTCGTACGCGATTGGTTGCAGACCATTGCCGAAATCTTGCATGAGCACTGCTCCGATAGCGACGTCACTTGCGTCGGTGATGACTTCGAAGGGTCGTTCCAGGTCAGTGTTGCGAAGTACCGGTGGCGACATTAAAAGAGTTTTTAATGCCTCGAACGCAGCTTGCTGCTTCTCCCCCCACTCGTAAAAAGTCCCTTTCTGCAGTAGGTCGGTTAGAGGTCCAGTTAACCCCGCCATGTTGGGTATAAACCGCCGTACGTAATTTACACAACCCAGAAACGATTGCAGTTGTTGCAGATTTGTTGGCGGTTTCCACTCCTGAATAGCCCGGAGCTTTTTTGGGTCTATTCGAATCCCCTCCGTGGAGATTACGTGCCCCCGGAACTCCAGTTCTTGTTTTAAAAACTCGCACTTGGAGCCCTTAGAGATGAGATGATGCTGCTGCAACCGCTAAATGTTGCTCCCGGGTCTTGCTGTAAATCAGGATGTCGTCCAGGTAAATTATCACACATTTGTCGAGTAGATCGCGGAACACCCCGTTCACGGTGAGTTGGAACGCCGAGGGGCGTTCGTTCATCCAAACGGCATCACCGTGTATTCTTAACTCCCGTAGCGAGTACGAAACGCGGTCTTGTGGCAGTCGTCAGCGAACACCCGAATTCGACGACAACCGCCGCGAAGGTCGATCTTCGAAAAAAAGCGAGCTCCGCGAAGGTTGTCAATCAGCTCATCCGTGCATGGGATTGGGTAGCGCGATTTTATCGTTACCCAATTAAGGGCACGATAATCCGTACACATGCGAAGTCCGCTGTCCTTCTTGGGGATGGACAGGATCGGTGCTGCGAACGGGGACGTGCTCGGCCGAATAAACCCTTTTGCCAGCTGGTTTCGTAACTCCTGTAGCTCGGGCTGAGTCAGGCGCCACTGAGTCCGTACAGTAGGCTGCGCGCCGGGCTCCAGCTCGATTTTGTGGTCCTGGGGTCGTTCAGGTAGCAGTCCACTTGGCAAGTCGTCCGGGAAAATCTCAGGATATTCTTGAATAATATTCACCCAGTCACCTGGGACCGAAGCGCAGAGTTTGTTGATGTCGGTCACCTTGTTCTGCTCCGTCGATTCGGTCAGATGGATGGCGTATAAATCCCCTCCATTCTTGACCGCTCGCTTGAGGCACACCGCGTTGACTCGTGTCGATGTCGTCTCTGCTTCCGGCCACGTGGGTAATTTTCGCCAGCCTTTGTCGCACTTAACTGTGCACTCGCCTGTTGTCCAATCGATTTGCGGATTGAATTTTCGCAGCCAATCACGTCCTAATAGCACATCGTAGCCGTCAAATGTTGTCGCCAGCATCGGCGGGTTGAAGCCGAAATCTTCACCACACTTTAATCGAATGACGGGTACTTTGTCGCGTATCGCCAGCGGGGTGCCATCCGCCAATCGCGCGTCGATTTCGGGCAGACACCTCTCTAGAGACAGGTGTAGTCGTCGTGCTATCTCTCGATTTATCAGGCTTTGACTCGCACCTCCTTCGATGAATATTTTTATTTTTCTTCTATTGAGTCGTCCCTCCGCCAATACATGGTGGTCCACTGGGTCATCCCCCTTATGCAGCCGGGAGCGGTTGATAGCATGTATCGAAACCACTACTCGGTGGGGATGGTGTTTTTCGGGCAATGAGGCAGGGTCACTAGGGGGCCCGACCGCTACTGACTCTTGGCGTTTCCCGACCTGCCTTTGTCGTTCTTCTTTATCTGCTTCTTTCGGGGGCAATCGTGAGATTGGTGACCCGGCTGGTGGCAGTTGAAACATTGTCCCTTGCAAAAATCTTCCATGTGCTCCTACGCCACTACGCTGTGAATCGTGGGCCGTGGATTCTGGCCGCAAAAATGATTTCCCTCATGGAAACCCGCTCTCGCATACGTCCGATGTGTATCAAGGTTGTCTGCGATCCGGACTACTTCGTGAAACGTCGCCATTAGTTGCAGTCGGACCGCACATTTAATGTCCTGCTTCAAACCCAAAATGAATCGAGCTATCTTCTCGGAGTCATGCATGTCGGTGATTTGATCGCATAACGCCATGAAGACCGACGCGTAATCCTGGACGGAACTCCACTGGCGCCAGTTGTCGAGCTTCGTGCGTGCGTTGTCCGAGGCGGATATGGGCTCGAACCGTTCACGCAGAGCTGTACCCCACGCCTTCCACGTGTGAATCTTGGTCGATCCGAATATCGCAGTTGACCCTTGGGCAGCAGACCCAAAGTTTACGAAAAACCCCTGTGTGTCGCCTGCCGAAAACTCCCCCTCCTGTAGTGTATATCGCCACCAATCTAGCGCAGGTCCCCGCAGTAGTGATACAGACAGTCGAATTTTTAAATCGTCAGCAGTGATCCCTGCGGCATTAAAATAAAGTTCCACCGAAAATAACGAGCCCGTAACAGTAGTATTCTTATCTGTGGGGTTGAACGGGGGCAAAATTGTCGGTTTGATCGTCGCTGTCGTCACTATCGGCACAAATGTTGGTGCGGCTACAGTAGCGGCTGCTGCTGCTGCTGCTGCTGCTTCGGCTGTTGCTCGTGCTGCCACGTCAGCTGCTGCGATGGCTTCACTGTCCTGCTCCTGTGAAACCTCACGTGCGATTTCGTTAAAAAACGGTTTTGATACGTCCGGTACTGGCGACCTCCTCTTGGGCGGCAGTTTTCTGACGCGAATCCTCTCCCGCCTGGCGTAACTCGGCAACTTCTACATGAAGTGGCTCATTGTCCTCCAGCATTGTAGCCATGCGTGTGTTCATGGCGTTGAACTGCTCCCGAAGCTCGTTGAACTGAGCTTGGTCCATTTGGCGAATGCTTCGCCGGGGCAGGGGGAAATCCGTAGTGTGCCTGTACTAAGGTAAGCGCAAACGCTATCGTAGTTGGGTGAATTAATCAGTCTAATTCGCGGGCAACCGCTTTGCAGCTTACTTTAGGGGTAAACCCCCCCCCCCCCCAAAAAAAATCAACTCACGAAAACAAGTGAGCGAGGAAAGTGGCTCTGAATACCAGGCGTTATGAATGAACAAGCAGAGTAGCGCGGAAATGAATAACGAAGTGTTCAATCAGTCGAATTGACGATACAAGGAATGGCAAGCCAAGATATAGGAACACCAGAGGTAGTCTAACCATGAGATGCGAAGGTTCAAGAATGAGATCTAAGGGTTTCGAAGTGACGAAGCGAGGCCCGAAGAACTCCCGAGGTCGAACCAGAAGGTCTGGAAAAAAACGATGCGGTTCCGTCAGACAGGTCCGGAATAGTCCCGAGGCTTTGAGTGTAATCGAGCGTACGCGCTAGCAGTACCACTCGGTAAGGAATGGAAAATTCCTTACATGTATGCGGACTAGGGAACATAAGAGACGAATATGTGTGATTTTACAAAAATGTCATAAGTTCGTACACAATGCTGCGCTATCAACGAACTTTACTTCTCTTGGAAATAAAAATATTTTTTCGCACCTCTCGACCTAGACCCATCCAACTTCATTTTCAATAGTCTGAAATATCCTATGTGGTCGGAATGTATCAATCATGCCGCATGTGATCTCACGTAGAGTGCTTCATTGCATCTATTTTCTCAAACGTGTACAGAACAGTTGTTTCATTGTAAGGAAATTCCTTTTTCCTTACAGGGCTCAGCTACAGCGCGTACGCCCTCGACTCTCGGAAGTCCATTCTCGGCCAAATTCTTCAGTCCCGAACAAGTTCGCGAATCCAAACCTAGACGCGCAGCGCTTCCGTGGCTTTCGCCAACCGAATCGCCCCAAACTATTCGCGTGGTTCTCAGCTAGCTTTGTTCGTGCCTATAAAAGCCTAGACCTTCATTTGTATTGAGACTCTTAAATCACGACTCCTTTATTACACGACCTGTAATTACACTGATTAATTCATAACATCTGGTATCAGAGCCCCGTTCCTGCCCGCTTAGTCTTCCATAGAGTAGTCCGATTATATCGGGAGAGGACCCGACAGAATAGAGGGTTGGCCAGCGGTTGGTAGATGAGCTCGTTAAATCTCCTCCAACTAAACCGTGTGCACCCTCAGATCTGTCAGGTAAAGTTTCCAGTATGACTAACACGCCGGAAACCTCTGCCCGTCGTAGTGTTAGGAACGTGACTCAGGAGGAGTTTGACGAGTTGCAAGCCAGGGCGGCTACAGTGATGACACTGCAGGCCCAGCTTCAACAACTCGTGGACAAGTTCGAGTCACTGGGGAGCAAAGTTATGACGCTGCGCAACGAAAACTCGTCGCTTCGCCAGACGCGGGGTGAAACGCGTCAGGAGCGGCCTGTTACCCGGGATGAAGATGATGCGAGCAAAGCGAGGGCGTCGGCGACACCTGAAGCAGTAGAAGAAGTCCACAGCGAGCCGCGGGCGGCCATTAAAATCAAGCCCCCGATACCCCCACCGTTCAACCCGACCGACCGGACAACTACAGTGAGCGAGTGGTTGTTCGCCATGGAAATTTTCTTCACGGCAGCAAGAATTAATGACAATGCATCACTTGTCAACTTGGCTGTGTCGGTGCTGAGGGGACCGGCACTCGACTGGTGGCGCATGCATCTCGACGAGGGAGGAGCCCCGACAGGGAATCAACGGGCGGCAGTTGGGGAGATGAGTTTCTCAATGGCGAAGGCAAAACCAATCTTTGGATCGGCCACGATCCGCATGTGGAAAGCATGGGGCGAAGCGTTGAAGAGCAGATTCGAGCACATATCCATGCGCGAAAATTCTCATACAAAGCTTCGGATGTGGAGACAGTTGGGCCCTGTGCAAGAATACACGGCGTCGTTTCTGGCAATCTGCGACCAAATAAGAGGGATCAGCGAGGACGAGAAAATTGATCGCTACGTGGGTGGACTCAAGCCGGAGATTCAGCAAGAAATTGTCCTGCGAGCCCCGATGACCTTCAATGAAATTGTTCGCATGGCAGATGCGCTAGACACGCGACGTGGACTCGCGAGAGCGGGTTTCCGGGAGGGAAATTGTTTTCGAGGCCAGCCCCAACACACATCAATCAACGGCGTGGACGTGTTTGCAGCCCGAGTATTTTCGGGGAACTGCTTCCACTGCAACCAGCCTGGTCACATGGTGAGGGACTGCCCGCAGCTGAAGAAGAAATTACCTAACGACAAGAAGCAGTCGGGAAATGGAGATCGTCAGTAGCAGATGGGCCACCTACTGATTTGACTGCGTTGCCCAAACGCCACCACCCCCACCAGGTTATAGTGCCGATTTGGGCTATCGACCATTCCTGGCTAAATAAGGGGGGTGAACCAGTTGATCACCCTGTGCTGGTCGAAGGGAGAGTTGGAGACACCCGCATCAAAATATTCGTTGATGGCGGGGCGAGCCACAGTTTGATGGACGTGACGAAGGCGAAAAAATTGCGACTGCAGCTGGAGTGCTGCATGCCTGAAATCGACGCGCGATTGGTCGACGGCACACCCCTGGCAATTCGGGAACGAGTACCTCATGTGCGGGTCACCTGTGGCGAAAATTTCAGTTTCACGACGAAGATGTTGGCAACAACTTTGGACGGCTGCGACAGGCTGCTGGGACGCGATTGGCTGCACGAATACAACCTGAGCAACGATTGGCGGACGGGCGATTGTCGCATAAAATGGAGTGGCGAGTGGCGACGAGTACCCAAGTGGAGCTGTCAAGATTCGACCACATCAATGGTTAGCACGGTGACGATCAAACGAGCCATGATTCGAGGGGCCCAACTATACGCCGTCCGATGGCTCGCATCCACGGCTATCAACAGACATCGATAAACTCTGCGCAGCTGTTTCGGATGATTTGGCAATACTGATTCGCAAGCACGCCGACATTTTTCCAGGTGACATTTACTGATTCGGCGCCAGCTGGACTACCTACTCGAGAAAGGATTCGTTCGGCCAAGCACTTCACCTTTCGCAGCACCGATCCTATTCACCCCGAAGAAAGACGGCGGTTTACGAATGTGTATTGACTACCGCGCCTTGAACCGAGTTACCATCAAGTCTCGCTATCCTATCCCGCGTGCCGACGAACTCATCGACCAACTTCACGAAGCCAAGTTCTTTTCGAAAATTGACCTGCGAGACGGTTACCATCAGATCCGCATAAACGAAGCTGGCTGCTACAAAACGGCGTTCCGCACCTGGTACGGGAGCTACGAGTACACGGTTATGCCCTTTGGCTTAACAAATGTGCCTTCGACGTTCCAGTTAACCATGTACGAAGTTTTTCGGCCGATGTTGGATAAATGCGTCATCGTGTATCTTGACGACATCTTGATCTACAGCACTACCCGAGAGCAGCATTTAAAGGATTTGGCCGTAGTTTTCTCTCTCTTGCAGCAGAACCGACTCATCACCAAGGGCTCTTAGTACGAGTTTCTCAAGCAGGAACTGGAGTTCCTAGGACACGTCATTTCCATAAACGGTGTTAAAATCGACCCAAAGAAAATTGTGACCATCAAAGACTGGAAGCCGCCGGCTCATCTCCGCGAACTTCAAAGTTTTCTGAGGTTTGTGAATTACGTCTGTCGGTTCATTCCCAACATGGCGAGGGTAATTTCCCCTCTTACAGATCTTCTGCAGAAAGGCAAGTTTTATGAGTGGGGGGGAGAGCAGCAAGTTGCGTTTGAACAGCTAAAACTTTTCCTGACTACACCTCCAATTCTTCGGATTGCAGACCCTCACCATCCGTTCAAGCTCATCACCGATGCTAGCAATCTGGCCGTTGGCGCAGTACTGTTACAAGACTTTGGCGAAGGCCTTCAACCCATCGCCTACGAGTCACGAAAGCTGAACCCGGCCGCGCGAAATTATCCTGTCCACGACAAGGAGTTACTCGCCATCGTTCACGCTTTCAAAGTCTGGCGCTGCTACCTGACGGGCGCTGACGTGACAGTCCGAACAGACCACAAATCCCTACAGTTCATCCGCGCCCAACTGACACTGAATCCCCGACAGATTCGCTGGCTCAATGACCTCGAGTCAAATTTCCACTACAGGGTCACCTACAAACAGGGGGTTAGCAACATCGCCGACGCACTGACCCGCCCTTCAGTCCATACCGCCGCAGTCCTAATTACCCAAGCTAATTTGCTGCTAACTGGTCTATTCACCCACGGATACAGTACCGATCTATTCTTCACCACTAACAGTCATCCCCAACTGACGATCAAGCAAAATCCGGTACCAATCGGATTTGGGTTCCCGCCTACCGTACTCTACGCGAGCTACTGATACAGGAGGCACACGACTCGAATTTCTCGGGTCACTACGGCATCGACAAAACTGCCAAATTACTGAGTCGTAATTATTACTGGCCTGACTTGCCGACAGACGTACAGCATTACGTCACCTCCTGTGCCACGTGTCAACGCATGAAGACGTCACGACTCCGACCTGCGGGATTGCTGCAGCCGCTCGAGCCACCCAGCCGACCCTGGCAACAAGTGACGATGTATTTCGTCACTGGCTTGCCAGCTGGTCCAAGCGGTAACGACGCGATTTTAGTCGTCGTTGACCGGTTGACCAAGATGGCCCACTTCGCCGCCTGCAAGACGGCAATTACTGCCGAGCAGATAGCGAAGCTGTTCCTCATGAACATCGAGCGACTACATGGCATTCCTTCGGCAATCATCTGCGATCTCGACCCTCGGTTCACGTCCAACTTCTGGACAAAAACCTGGCAGCGGTACAGCACACGTCTGCATCTGTCCACGGCATACCACCCACAATCAGACAGTCAGACTGAGCGCACCAATCAGACGATGGAGCAGTTGATTCGCACAACGTGCACAGACCCGGCCCAATAGGAAGACTCCCTTCCCCTGATCGAGTTTGCGTACAACAACACCCCTCAGCCACGACTACTGAGTCCCCGTTCTTCCTCAATTATGGGATAGACCCAACAACTCCTCTATTGCCATCAATAGAAAATCTGGCACCAAGATCTCAGCAGTTCGTCGAAAATCTCCGACAGTCTCAGCAAAAAGCCGTCGATGCTATCCTAAAAGCCAACCAGAGGGCTAAGCAGCAAGCGGACCGACGACGCCGTGACTTAACATTTGCCCCTGGGCAATTGGTCCTGCTCGACACCAGAAATTTGGGAATACCCCTCCGAAATAAACTACGACCAATATTTTGTGGCCCATTCTACATCATCCGCATGGTGACACCAGTCACCGCCCAGCCGCAACTGCCGGTCGACTGGCGAATTCATGATTCCTCTCACGCCAGTCTCCTGCGACCGTTCGTCCCGAGTACGACTAATCTCGACCGTCAACACATCAATCCTGCGGTCAACCCAGTACCCGAGCCAACAATCGAACCGTCCAAGATTCTTGCTCATCGCATACGAGGTTATCGCGACACAGCAATCGTTGATTTCCTTGTAAGATGGGTCGATCGTACGACTGACGACGACCTTTGGGTTCCCGCAGTTATGCTCGGCGAACACAAAGTCGTCCGGGACTATTTACAACCGACGACGTGTCCCCGATGTGGGTAGTCTCATCCCAGAAGGGGGGGTGGTGTAAGGAAATTCCCTTTTCCTTACAGGACCCAGCTACAACGCGTACGCCCTCGACTATCGGAAGTCCATTTCTCGGCCAACTTCTTCGGTCCCGAACCAGTTCGCGAACCCGTTCGTGAACCCAAACCTAGCCGCACAGCGCTTCCGTGGCTTTCGCCAACCGAATCGCCCCAACCTATTCGCGTGGTTCTCGGCTAGCTTTGTTCGTGCCTATAAAAGCCTTGACATTCATTTGTATTGAGACTCTTGAATCACGACTCCTTTATTACACTACCTGTTATTACTCTGATTAATTTATAACATTCACACAATCTTGTAACACATTCCTGCAGATTTACAAGCTTGTCAGAACCATGTGCTGTGGTGCCATACTTTCCAGGTTTGGTGTCCCGTCGGCGGTTCGGGTTCGGACAACAGAGTGGTCAGGAAAATGTCGGCGCATTGAGGGCGCGGCGATAAAGCGAAAATCATGATTCTCTTTTTGAAACTCGAACGCTGCGAGGCATCACACGACCATCGCTTCTAGAAGTATTATTGTTTTCGCTATGGTTTGACGAGCAGACGAACATAGCACCTTGTGAAAAAATCGAAGTGGCCTTACGAACCAAGGGCAAAGCACCGCGCCCTGAGCCAGCTTTTGACCGTACGGCTGGGAACGACACCTCTCCCGGGGCGCCCCTACAAAAAACTCTGCGCCCTACACCAAGCCCCGAATTTATCGCGACGCCCCTGCCGCTCCCGCTGTCAAATCAGAGGGGCCCCCTCCCTGTTCAGTTCCCTTCCCACCCCCGATTTTCCCTAGGTCCCCCCGCTTCGCCTCACCACCACCCACCAACCCAGCCCAGACCCCGCTGACCCGCCGCCCCACCAGCCGAGGTTATTTCCGTTGCGACGCGACTTCAAAGTTACTGTTCCCCTGCCCGACACTTTTGAGCCTGGGTCTTCTTCCTCCACCTTCCTCCCTCCCTCGCTTCCACGATCCCGACAAATCCCCCTTCCCGCCTTCCTCCAAACCAATCGGGGCTTATTTTTGGCAGGTGTCATTGTGAAATAAAATGTCATCCAACAAAGTTGATAACTAATTGCATGCTTCAAAGTTAAAACAATAACGCACGTGATTGGTTTCCAGATTTATCGGATAACACTGACAGGAATGACACCATTTTGGGAATACACCTTTAGCCCAGACCAATCAGCCCAAGCCTGCCTAACTTGCCTCCTTTCGCAAGAAAGCCCACCTCGGCCTCTGTAGAGCAGACATGTCAGAGCCGATGGGAGGTGTCAGAGGGAGAAAAGTATGGCCACCCTTGGAAGCTGATTGGACGGATGGGGGGAAACAGATGATTGCGGCTGGTGAAGTGCGTCGAAATTCCGCCGACATCTAGTGTAGGCTATATCTGTGCAGAGAAAAGGTCTAGGTGAATAACAGCGTGGAAGGCGGTCCAGCAGCGGAAGGGACGAAATTTACGCCTCGGAGGTCTTCGGTTATGGCCACTGCCTGCTCAGAATCCAGTTAGGGCTGTAGTTAACCGCATTTAGGCCCTTCGCTCCCCGTCGTCTCGCGGTTGCGATTACCGAATTTCACCAGCTCGCTGGCTGACGTCTCTCCGTCGTCTCGCCGTGTTGAACGGGACTCGCCTGCGGACTGGACTCGACTGGCGGTGGCTAGCGCAGACTATCGAGGTAGTACGGTACTACTACGAGTAGCAGGAGCCTAAGCTGGTAGTAGTTAATCGCCGTCCATTGTAGCAAGCGCCGTCGATGGCCACCTATTAGAACACACGTTCGCATCGCCGGCTGACCGCAGTAGTAGGCACATCAGCTTCCGTCTACCGCCGCGGCCAGGATCAACTTCTACCTACGCCGCCGCTGCCGTCGTCTACGCAAGTTCCGCAGTATGACCGCATCCGATGCGTGGCATACACGCGATGTCACGCACCCGACCATGTCGTTCACACACGCTGCCACGCCCCTACTAGGCAAGCGGAAGCCTCAGAGCAGTCATCCCGAGCGGCACCGCCTGCTGCTGTGGCTGCTGGCACCGCTGCTCGTCGTCGCAGCGACGGTCGCCGGGCTGTCGCACTGGAGCTGCTCGTGCGACAGGAGCGACCTCACGGTGCTCAACGGCCGCGCGCTGCTCAAAGCGTCGCAGAAGATCGCAGAGCTCTGGAAGGCGAGCGGCGAGAAGGGCGACCTGAGCGGGTATCTGGCAGTGGGTAGTAGCGAGGACGCGTATGTCGGGGACGGAGTTGGGTCGGGCGAGGTGGATCCGTGGCGGTGCGAGGACGGCGGGGGGGGGTGGGGCGATTGCGGTGGCGCGGCTGCTGTGATGCTCGCTGAGGTACGCCGCGTGATGCAGGCGCCGTGCCATGGCATGGCATGGCATGGCATGGCATGGCATGGCATGGCATGGCATGGCCTTGCATGGCATGGCATGTGGCGCGCAGGTGCTGTTTTCCGTGGATGCCGTGTTGAATGGCTCACACGAGTGCCGTGCTGACGTGGTCTCACGCCGCTCCGCATGCCAGGGGGAGCCCAGGCATGGTTAGGTGCCCGCGTGCTGGCTGCCAGGGTTTGTGCCGTGGTGTGCGTGCATGCTAACATCGGTTTGTGCCGTGGTGTGCGTGCATACTTACAAGGGCTTGTGCCGTGAAGCGCGCATACTTACAAGGGCTTATGCCATGCCCTTATCCCTCATACTTCTCAATCTCCCCTACCTTCCTTCCCTCCCTCCCCCTCCCCCCCCGCCCCCCTCCCTCCCTCCCTCTCCCCCCACCACCCCCCCCCCCAGGGCTCCCTGTCCGCGCGCGTGCGCGCGGTGTGTGCGGCGTACGCAGTGACGGCTCTCACCAGCATGCCCATCCTCTCCCTCTGGCCCTCCGACCGCCACATGCCCTCCACGCGCTTCTCGCACCTCTTCTCCGCGTCGTCCCCTCCCATCAACGCTAGCAGCAGCAGGGGGGACGCGGACGGGTGGGGAGTAAGCGGGGGGAAGGGCGGGGTGTGGGTGAGGGATCTACCGGTGGCCAGTGAGAGGGTGCGGCGGCAGCTCGCCTCGGGGCTATCTCGGAAGGTGAGGACTTGGGGTCCCGGGATAGCTTCCGCTCCTCTAAACACGGGATAGCTTCCACTTGTTTAGAGGAGCGGCATGCGGCATGCCAGTGGGCAGTGAGAGGGTGCGGCGGCAGCTCGCCTCGGGGTTGTCTGGGAAGGTGAGGGGCGCGCATGGTGTTGTGTGACATTGTAACGAGGTGACTTTTGAGTCGGCTCAAGAGTCACATTGTTACCAGCGGCCAGTGCGAGGGTGCGGCGGCCTCACGGCTGTCTCGGAAGGTGAGTGAGCGGTGGAGGGCTGCCTCAGGGCGCACATGACTTGGGTCTCGTGTTTAGAGGAGAGGCGCGCCAGTAGTCGCTGGTCGAAACGGTGGCACAGGAATGCCAAGCCAAGGTGGGCACAAGCGAGCCATGTGTGAGGGCACGCAACCAGCGTGAGATGTCACTCTGGTTCCCCATGCCCCCTCTCCCCGATTCCATGTCCCCATGGCCCAGTCCCCATGGCCCAGTCCCCATGTCCCCATGCGCCCATGCACCCATGTGCCCATGCACCCATGCACCCATGCACCCATGCACCCATGCACCCATGCACCCATGCACCCATGCACCCATGCACCCATGCGCCCATGTCCCCATGTCCCCATGTCCCCAAGTCCCCAAGCGCCCGTGTCCCCATGCCCCCATGTCCCCGTGTCCCCAAGTCCCCATGCCCCCATGCGCCCATGCACCCATGCACCCATGCGCCCATGTCCCCATGTCCCCATGTCCCCAAGTCCCCATGCGCCCGTGTCCCCATGCCCCATGTCCCCGTGTCCCCAAGTCCCCATGCCCCCATGCGCCCATGCACCCATGCACCCATGCGCCCATGTCCCCATGTCCCCATGTCCCCATGCACCCGTCCGCCCATGTCCCCACGTCCCCATGCCCCCGTGCCCCCATGCCCCCATGCGCCCATGCGCTCATCCCTAGACCGCAGCTCCGCTTCTCGTCTTCCTGCCACGGCCATATCATCTCTGCATCTCCCTCTGCGACTCTGGCCGCGTCCCTCGCCTCCCTCCACCGCCTAGTTTTGAGGCACCTCAAAACTAGTCCCTCGCTTCCCTCCACCGCCTCTCTCTCCGTCCACCCGTCCCCAGCTGCTGCTTCAGGAGTCTATTCTTGAGGCGCCTCAAATATACGCTCCCTCCACCGCCTCACTCTATCCATCTCTGCACCTCGAGGTGACTTTTGAGTCGACTCAAAAGTCTTATCTCTGCATCTCCCTCTGCGACTCTGACCGCGTCTCTCTCCTCCCTCCACCGCCCCTCTCTCCATCCACGTGCTGCTGAAGCGTGCACGGCGTCCAAGGCAACCACGCTGGAGCTTCTCCCCTACGACCTCTTTCTCGCTCCCTACCCTGCTGCTGCCGCTGCTGCTGAAGCCGTGCACGGCGTCTAGTTTTGAGGCGCCTCAATACTGAATCGCCTCTCTCTCGATCCACCCGTCCGTCCCCAGGTGCTGCTGAACCGTGCACGGCGTCCAAGGCAACCACGCTGGAGCTTCTCCCCTACGACCTCTTTCTCGCTCCCTACCCTGCTGCTGCCGCTGCTGCTGAAGCCGTGCACGGCGTCTAGTTTTGAGGCGCCTCAAAACTGAATCGCCTCTCTCTCGATCCACCCACGCGTCCCCAGGTGCTGCTGAAGCCGTGCGCGGCGTCCAAGGCAACCACGCAGGAGCTCCTCCCCTACGACCTCTTCCTCGCGCCCCACCCTGCTGCTGCCGCCGCTGCTGCTGAAGCAGCAGCAGCAGCGGGGGAGGGCGCGAGCGCGTTGCTACGGGGGCCTTCAGGGGCGGGGTCGGTGGCGGCAGTGGTGGTGGATGCGTGTGCGTTTGAGCGCAGGGTGGACGAGTGCCTTGGGCTGCTGGAGCCCTCCCCGTATGTAGCATCGCTCGTTCTCAAAGAGGATGTGCACAGCATCGCCAACTCTACCGCCTTCTATGTTGACGTGAGCGCACGTGTGTACAAGTACA
>BQMB01000683.1:0-43155 GCA_027943415.1 Closterium sp. NIES-67 | reverse complement strand
GCCCCGTCGCACCGCCCGCCCGTCGCGCCCGCCGGCCCGTCGCACCCGCCCGGCCCCGTTGCACCGGCCCGGCCCCTGCGCTCGTCCCTGCCCCAGCCCCGGTCCTCCTCACTGGTACAGTTCTCCCCCCCCCGCCCTGCACTGCCCTGCACCGTACTGCCCCGCACTGCACCGCCCCGCACCACCCTGTACTGCCTGGCACCGCACTGCACCGCCCTACACCGCACTGCACTGTTCCTGATGGCGGCGGAGCTTCGCTTCGACGCTGAAGGCCAGCCTCTGGAGTTCGAGGCGTGGCTTGCCGACCTCCGTCGCCAACTCACTGGCCAGCGGCAGGATGGTGAACCGCTTTCCGCACACCTTGACGGTACGCTCCCCTGCCCAGACCCCCCTGCTATTCTGCCCGCTGACTCCACACCCACTGAGCGCGAGTCCACTGCTGCCACTGCCCGTGCGCGCTCTGTCTGGCTTTCTCGCGATGCTGTCGCCCAGCTTGCCATTAGCAACGCCCTTCCCCCGTCCGAGCGCCCTCGCTTTAGGTCTCTTACTACTGCTCAGGCATACTTAGATGCTGTCATCCAGCGCTATTCCACCCCTCCGGCTGGCTCGGTGGGTCGCCTGATCCTCCCGATGCTCTTTCCTGACCTTGCATCTTTCCCCACTGTCTCTGACCTCGCTGCCCACCTGCGCTCGATAGATGAGACCTGGCGCGCAGCCTGCACTGATGCACAGCTTAGAGCCCACCAGCCGCCCATTACCTCTACCCTCTACCTGCTTGCCACCCGCCTCCCTGACCGCCTTGCTGTCGCCCGCGACCGCTTCCTTAGCATTCACCCCGTAGACCTCACCCTCACTGACTTTGTAGACACCCTGACTGTGATAGAGACCTGTCACCGCTCCATCGCCCAGGCGAGCGGTGTCGTGCCGGTCCCTATCTTTCAGGGTTGTGCCCCCGCCCAGTGTACCTTCTCCGACGGCTCTGCCACAGTGGCTAAGACTGATGCTACAGCGCAGTTTCGTTCGGGGAAGGGCCGCCGCCCCAAGGCTGGGTGCGGCGGAGGCGGCGGCGGGGTTGCGGGAGGGGGTAGTGGTGGGGTCGGGTCGTCTGGTGCTGGAGCGGACGAGGGGACCCTGCCCAGTCCAGCTGAGCCGCCGCCCCTGCAGGTGCAGTAGCCGCAGCAGCCGCCGCAGTCGCAGCCTTCGCAGCAGCCGTCGTAGACGCGGCAGACGAGTGTCCTCCCGCCCGGGTGGCCCGGCGCTGGCGGTGGCCGGGCGCGTGGTGGTGTGCCGAGTGGTGGCTCTGGCGACGGGCGTTGTCAGTACCAGATCCAGACCGGTCCTCGCCGCGGCTTCGTTTGCGGTAAGATCGGTCACTCCACTCCCCGCTGTTTTCGTCGCCTGGACGACCTCTTTCGTCAGCGCTTCGGCCCGTCGCCAGACCTCCCGGACTGGCACAGTTTGCTTAGTCATAAGATTCAGATTTTTGATATGGACATGGATGCCATTGTTTCTGCTCTGCATATGATGTATGCTGATAACTCTAGTGTGCTTCCCGCTTATTACTCACTGTTGCCTAGTGTAGGTGTGCCTAGCTTAGCCTCCCCTGCTGCGTCAGGCGTAGGATCCCCTGCTTTGTGTAGTCTTGGTGCTTCCGCCGTCGTTCCGTCGCCAGACGCCTCTGCTTCGGTTTCCTTCACCTTGGACTCTGGCGCTTCTCGGTGTTTCTTCCGCGACTCCACCACCCTGACGCCGCTTCCTGTTCCAGCTGCCGTTTCTCTTGCTGACCCCTCCGGCGGTCCGGTAGTCACCCGCAGTTCCACCACCCTTCCCTGTCCGGCGGTTCCTTCGGGCACTCTCACAGGTCTGCATATCCCCTCGTTCTCCAGGAACCTAGTTGGTGTCGGCTGCCTCCAGGACCTTGGCGTCACCACTACGTTCCCTGGTCACGAGCGGTATGCTGTCTGTACCGAGGCCGCCACTGGTGCCCCCCTGTCCACGTTCCCCCGGGACCCGGTGTCCGGCCTGTTCACTCTGGACACCGTGACCCCCCCGGTTGGAGCGCTCACCCAGGTTGCTGCTGCCTGCTCCTATCGGTCCCTCACTCACCCGACCCTCCTTTGGCACCACCGCCTAGGTCACCCTGCACTCCCGCGTCTGCGTCACATGTCCCGGCACGGTCTTGTCCTTGGTCTCCCAGCGTTTCCCTCCTCCCCAGCCCCACCTTGCACGCCTTGTGTCGAGGGTCGGCTTCGCCGTGCCCCTCACTCCTCCTCGTTTCCCCCTACCGCCGCGCCGCTGCAGACCCTGCACCTGGACGTCTGGGGCCCCGCCCCCGTCCCTGGGCCGCGTCGAGAGCGCTACTTCCTTGTGCTTGTCGACGACTTCACTCGTTACACCACAGTCTTTCCCCTGGAGCGCAAGGCCGACGTGCATGGCGCTCTCATCCCCTGGCTTGTCTCTGCGCGTGTCCACCGCGGTCTCCCTGTCTGGCGTCTTCACTCAGACCGTGGTGGCGAGTTTGCCTCAGGTGTCCTTGGTCGCTTTTGTCGTGCGGAGGGCATCACCCAGACGTTCACCCTACCGGACTCCCCACAGCAGAATGGGGTCGCTGAGCGACACATCGGTTTGGTCATGGAGGTGGCTCGCACCTCCATGATCCATGCCGGTGCACCCCATTTTCTGTGGCCGTTCGCTGTGCGCTACGCTTCTCACCAGCTTAACTT
The DNA here is from genome assembly GCA_027943415.1 of Closterium sp. NIES-67. Classification (NCBI taxonomy): domain Eukaryota; kingdom Viridiplantae; phylum Streptophyta; class Zygnematophyceae; order Desmidiales; family Closteriaceae; genus Closterium; species Closterium sp. NIES-67. The sequence continues at coordinate 40,432 of BQMB01000683.1, read as the reverse complement.
GTGGCCGCACCCTCAGCAGCCGCAGGTTTCGCCGACCCATCTTTGGACTGGGTCTCCTGGTGACGCGTCTGCGTTCCACGTCTGGGGCTGCCTTGCTCACGTCCGTGCCTCCGGCACGGTCAAGCTCACTGCCCGCACCCTTCCCTGTGTCTTCCTCGGTTTTCCCCTTGACGCGTCCGACTGGCACTTTGACCACCCGCCGTCTCACCGCTTCCTTCACTCTCGTGACGTCACCTTTGACGAGTCCGTCTCCTACTACCGTCGCTTCCCCCACCGTGGTCCCGCGGTTACCCCCCCCCTGTTCCTGGTCACTCCTTCCCCGGTAGTCCCTGCCCCTCCTCCTCCTCCTCCCCGTCCCGCCCCCTCTGGTGTGTCCCACGTCACCCCCCTTCCGTCGGTGGACCCGGTTGAGGAGTCTTCTGACTCTGGTGGCCCTCCTGTTCAGTCCTCGCCGGCCGCCCCTCCCCTGGCGTCCCCTCCCCAGTCCCCCCCTCCACCGCCTCTGCCGCCGCTGCAGCCGTCGTTGTCGCTGCCGCAGCCGCCGCCGCCGTCGCAGCACCCGTTCGCTGACTCTGGGGGTGCTCGTCCCGGTAGCCCAGGGGGTGGTCCCTCTGGGGGTGCTGGTGTGGAGAGTGCAGGTGGTAGCCGAGGAGCAGCTTGCGGTCCAGGTGTCGCCGTTGTGCCGCCGCAGCAGCAGTCCCCGCCGGTGTCAGCCCTTCGCCTGCTCGGCCTTCCGTCCCCCGACCCTGCGTCGATTCCTCCCCGACCGTCTCCTCCTCTTCCTGTCTACGGCCCTGTCTTCCCTCCGCCGGACTCGTCCCCGGCCCGTCTCCCCCCTCGTTCCCCTCCTGTGTCCCCTCCTCTGTCTCCTGACCCGACTCCTCCGTCGCACGTCTGGTCTCACCATCCCTCCCGTGCTCGTCCTGCCTCGCCTGTCTTGCGCTCCCACCCTATGTTGCTTCGGTCCGACGCGTCTCGTCCTCCCCTTCTGCCGTCGCCTCCTCCGTCCTCCCTTGTTTTTGCACCCCCCCCGCTGTCTGACTACCTTCGTGCTGCTCGTCCCCTTGTTCCTCGGGTCCTTGCCTCTCTCGTTACCGACCCGTCTGTTCCGGCCTCGTGCCTTGACGCTCTTGTCGCTGCTGTCGCTGACTTCGCCTCTACCCGCCGCCTTGACTACGCCTCGGCTCTGGTCTCTGACCCTGCCTGTTCCCCGTCTGTCGGGGGTGCTCCTGCCCTTGGCAGTGACGTCCTGGAGGACCGCCAGTTCGAGCTTGCTTTCCTGTCCGAGGCTGCTCCCCATCTCTGTTCCATGCTGCTAGTCCCTGAGGGTGACCCAGACACTTTCGACATCCCGACCCCTCGCACTTACGCTGAGGCGGCTTCGGGACCCTGGGCCTCGCAGTGGATAGCTGCCATGGAGCAGGAGATGGCATCTTGGAGATCCACCGGCACCTTCGTCGACGCAGTTCCCCCGCCTGGGGTGAACGTAGTCGATGGCCGCTGGCTCTTCAAGGTGAAGCGCCCTCCTGGAGAGCCGCCTGTCTTCAAGGCGCGCTATGTGGCTAGAGGCTTCAGTCAGCGCGAGGGGGTGGACTTCTTCCAGACCTTCGCTCCGACCCCGAAGATGACTACTCTTCGGGTTCTGTTACACCTAGCTGCTCAGCGTGACTACGAGCTTCACTCCCTCGACTTCTCCACTGCGTCGCCCTCAGGGCTTCACTGGCACCTTCCCTCCTGGGACCCAGTGGCTCCTGCGGCGCCCCGTCTACGGCCTGCGCCAGGCTCCCCGTGAGTGGCACGACACTCTCCGTGCTACGCTTGCTGACCTGCAGTTCTTTCCGTCTTCCGCAGACCCTTCACTCTTCGTTCGTGCTGGCCAGACCCCGTTCTACATCCTTGTTTACGTCGACGACCTGGTCTTTGCCACAGCAGACAGGGACGCACTGGCCTCCGTGAAGGCAGAGCTGCTGAAGAGACACACGTGCACTGACCTTGGAGAACTGCGCCGTTACCTTGGCTTGCATATCTCCAGGGACAGAGCAGCGCGTACCATCACCCTGACTCAGTCACACTTGGTGCGCCAGGTCCTTCAGAGGTTCAGCCTTCAGTTCTCCTCTGCACAGCCCACCCCTCTGCCTGTAGACCACAGACTCTGCGCTCCAGTGTCTGAGGAGTTGGTAGAGCCCAGCGGCCCCTACGCAGAGCTGGTGGGTTGCCTCATGTACCTGATGACTTGCACTCGCCCAGATCTCGCATACCCTCTCAGCATCCTGGCTCGCTTTGTGGCCACAGGCAGACACCGACCGCAGCACTGGTCTGCCGCTAAGAGGGTTCTGCGTTATCTTGCTAGTACATCGGGCATGGGGTTAGTGCTAGGAGGACGCAGGCCAGTGGTCCTTACTGGACACACAGACGCTTCATGGGCAGACGACGCTGAGACACTCAGGTCTACCCAGGGCTACTGCTTCAGCCTTGGCTCAGGTGCCGTCTCGTGGAGAGTTGCCCGCTCCTCGTCTGTTGCGCAGTCCAGCTGTGAGGCTGAGATCTACGCTGGTGCCATGGCGGCACAGGAGCTCCGCTGGCTGACCTTCTTGCTCACTGACTTAGGTGAGCGGCCTAGCTCTGCCCCGGTCCTGTTCGCTGACAACAGGGCCATGATCCTCCTGTGTCAGGAGCCTCGACTCGAGGGCAGAGCAAAGCACATTCAGCTGCGGTACTTCCTCCTGCGTGAGCTACAGCAGCGACGTCAGGCTCGCGTAGTACACTTGGCCTCAGGTGCCAACACGGCTGATATCTTTACGAAGGCGCTTGCGCCTAAAGATCATCAGCGGCACTGTGTACAGCTTGGTCTAGTTCCTGTAGCCTCTCACTTGCTAGGACCTTGACTTTGTACTGTCCTTTATACGTATACTGAGACTGGACTTGTGTCCTCTCCCAGTGGCTGGACTAGTAGTGCCGCCCTGCTCTTGTTCTTGCTATGTCTGTACTCCTTTTGACTGGTCTCTCAGACCCTTGTCTCAGAGGTTGGACTAGTAGTGCCGCCCTGAGCTGCTTGTTTAGGACATTCCCCTATGCAGTCTAGGGGGTGTGTCAAACATGTGTATTACTCATGTTTGTATAGACTGTATAGGGTCGCCTCTTAGAGGGTACAACACTTAGGTATATCTGTGTGTACTCTCACTCTATCATCATTCACTTCTCTAATTCTGATTGAAATCCCTTCCGCTGCTGGAATTCGCGTATAACAACACGCCTTCCGCCACAACCCATCAGTCCCCATTTTTCCTCAACTACGGACATGACCCAGTGGTACCCTCTACCCCGAACATCGAGACACCCGTGCCCCGGTCCCAAAAATTAGCCGAAGACATTCTCGCCGCCCGAGAAAAAGCATCCGAAGCTATCAGGAAAGCCAACCTGGTCGCGAGCCGACAAGCCAATCGCCACCGACGTGACGTCACTTACAAAGTGGGCGATCTCGTCCTTCTCGACACTCGCAATTTGCGGTTGCCGATCCAGAGCAAGCTCCGACCCAGATTCTGTGACCCTTTTCAAGTGACGAATATGGTGACACCTATCACTTTTCACCTTCGACTCCCAGCTGACTGGCGTCACCACCCGGCTTTCCATGTCAGCCTATTACGGCCCTACGTCCCCAGTTCGTCCAACTTGGCACGCCAACGCGGAGAACCGCAGCTGACGCCTCTGCAGGAACCGACGACCGAGCCATTGAAAATTCTCGGCCATCGAGTCACGACGCAGCTGAACCGTCGGATGGTTGATTTTCTCGTCCACTGGCGCGATCGCACGTTCGAAGACGATAGCTGGGTGCCGCTCGCTGACTTAGAGTCACATCCGATTCTAACAGCGTATTATCAGCGTCGGAATGTTTCCGATGCCCGCGGTCTTGTTTAGGAGGGGGGGGTAGTGTACGGAATTTCCATTCCTTACTGAGTCGCACGCTAGCGCGTACACCCGAACTCCTCGACTCGTCACGTTCGGCCTCGTTTATCGGGCCCAACTCTTTCCCGAGTCGCGCCCGGCACTGTCGCCACATTGCCGAACCGAACCACGTTCCGAGGTTATCGCCCTAGTACGCCAACTCCTATATAACCTCGTGCCTTCATTGCAATAGCGACTTGTATTCTCACGTTATAGTACATTGACACTTCCTATTTCATAACAACCCACATCAGTCACTAGGGGCATCAGTCGGTGGAGTCCCTACCCAATGGTGGTTGGCTTCGATTCTGGCAGGAACCGAGGTGACCTTTCTCCCGCCAAACCCCATCTGCCATTGGCGGCAAAAGCCCGAAACGCCACAGGAGTCCTCCCCTCAGGGCGTGGTACATCTGGTCCGTTTGAGAGCGGTCCAGCACTGACCCGAGCTTCTGCACCTACGTAATAACACCCGAGCTTCAAATAATGTCGCGTTTTTGGCTGGTTCTCTGCCATAATGCTCCGCGGGAGCGATATTTTCCAGGGATCCAGCGAAGACGCGCAAATGTGACGCGCCCTCAGCGTTCCATCACTGACCAACCTGAGAGATTCACGGATCTGGCAGATATGGTGGGTGATGCAGACGAAGGTGGAATGCTCCAACCAGCTCCAGCACAAGGAAATTTGGCATCAAGACAGGGAAGAGATCCAGTTTGGACACAGAAATATTGATAGCGGTGAAGTTCTAGAGCTACCACGCCCAGTGCTTCTTTTCACCTTCTCGGACCCTTGAGTCAGAGCGAGCAGCAATGGCTGAGATGTACACGCCTAAGGTCATTCTGATCACAGGAGCTGCAGGATTCATCGCCTCTCATGTAGCCAACAGGATTGTCCGGAGCCGCCCGCAGTACCGAGTGGTGGTTCTGGATAAGCTTGATTACTGCTCGAATCTCAGGAACCTGGATGCCTCCATGCACTCCCCCAACTTCAAATTCGTCAAGGGCGACATCGCAAGCGCTGATCTTGTGAACTATCTTCTCCTGACGGAGGGGATCGACACTGTCATGCACTTTGCGGCTCAGACTCATGTGGACAACTCTTTCGGGAACAGCTTCGAGTTCACGAAGAACAATATTTATGGCACTCACGTGCTGCTCGAGGCGTGCAAGCAGGCGGGGACCATCAAACGCTTTATCCATGTCAGCACTGACGAAGTCTACGGTGAGACCAGCGCTGACGCTCTCGTTGGCAACAACGAGGGTTCTCGCCTGCTCCCCACCAACCCGTACTCTGCTACCAAGGCCGGCGCTGAGATGCTGGTTATGGCGTACAGCCAGTCGTACGGCATCCCGTGCATCACAACGCGCGGAAACAATGTTTACGGGCCATACCAGTTCCCCGAGAAGATGATTCCGAAGTTCATGCTGCTCGCCATGCAAGGCAAGCCTTTGCCGATTCACGGTGATGGATCTAATGTGCGGAGCTACCTGTACTGCGAGGACGTGGCTGAAGCCTTCGATGTCATCCTCCACAAGGTAAGCAGTCATACAAAAGCTTATTAAAGTTGAATCTGGGTTTCGCTAAGCAAAGATTTGTGTGGGTTTTGTTGAACAAGAATGCAGACCAACAAGAGCGGCCTGTCGTTTTCCTCCTGTGTAGGGCGAAGTGGGCCAAGTGTACAACATCGGAACTCTGAGGGAAAGGCGAGTCATTGACGTGGCTCACGACATTTGCAAGATGCTGAACCTCGAACCCGAAAAGTACATTGAATTTGTCGAGAACCGGCCTTTCAATGACTTCCGCTACTTCCTCAACGATCAGAAGCTCAAAGCGCTTGGCTGGGATGAGCGCACCTCGTGGGAAGAAGGTCTAAAGAAGACGTTCGACTGGTACAAGGAGAATCTGGACTACTGGGGTGATGTGTCTGGAGCTTTGCTTCCGCATCCTCGCATGCTTTCGTCGTACAGCATGGAGAAGCCAATGCCTCCTGCAGAGCAATTTAAGGAGGTTCTTTCACCGTCGGTGGTGAATGGCAAGCCCCCTCTGAAGTTCTTGATCTACGGCCGAACTGGCTGGATCGGCGGGCTGCTGAGCAAGCTGTGCGAGGAGAGGGGCATTGCGTACGAGTATGGTAATGGCAGGCTGGAGGATCGCCGTTCTATCGAGGCGGATATTCTGCGGATTCAGCCCACCCACATTTTCAATGCTGCTGGTGTCACTGGCCGGCCCAATGTGGATTGGTGCGAGACGCACCAAGTTGAAACTCTGCGAGCGAACGTCATTGGTGTGCTCACGCTTTGCGACGTTGCAAGGTATGAGTTTTGTTTTCTCTGCCGCCGACCGGATATTTCTTGTTCATTGCTGACGCGTGCACTTGTTGTGTGCAGGAACCACGACTTGCTGGTGATGAACTACGCAACTGGATGCATCTTCGAGTACGACGACAAACACACTCTTGGCTCGGGCGTTGGATTCACAGAAGAGGAAAGCGCCAACTTCTTTGGTTCCTACTACTCCAAAACCAAGGGCATGGTAATCTATGCTAATTGTTTTCTGCCTGTTGCATTCGTGAGGCCTGTGCGTACACTGTTATAACTTTGCTTCATTGTGCTCGCTGCAGGTTGAGGAGATGCTCAAGGCGTATGACAACGTCTGTGTGCTTAGGGTTCGCATGCCAATCTCATCTGACCTGTCCAACCCTCGAAACTTCATCACTAAGATTTCTCGCTATCAGAAGGTGAGGCGCCGTTTTGTTAAGCTGGGGAATTTGTACACTTGCGGATTGTTCAGTTCCAAATGTATTCATACATATCTGGGGAACGTTGTGTGTGAACAGGTTGTCGACATCCCAAACTCCATGACAGTCCTGGACGAGCTGCTGCCCATCTCCATTGAGATGGCCAAGAGGAACCTTCGTGGTATTTACAACTTCACCAACCCTGGAGTAATCAGCCATAATGAGATTCTTGAGCTGTACCGGGACTACATTGACCCCAACTTCAAGTGGCAAAACTTCACCCTGGAGGAGCAGGTAAGTCTCTCTTCCCACTAGTGCCGTTTCATTGGCTCATGTCGTGTAGAGCTGCTTCGCTCATGAATTCCTGTTGTTGGTGGCAGGCTAAGGTGATTGTGGCAGCACGGAGCAACAATGAGCTGGATGCCTCGAAGCTGAAGAAAGAGTTCCCAGAGATGCTTGACATCAGGTCATCCATCATCAAATACGTCTTCGAGCCCAAAAAGAAGCAATGAGCTAGCTTCAACCAATGCGTCCGCAGTGGGTTGACAGTTTTTAAACTAGGACAAATTAACACTTCATCAGACGCCTTGGTTGGACCCTGATCAAACTGCTGTGACACTATGCTTCAAGTGCTTCACTTATCATGGAACAGTACCCATATGTATTTAACCCAACACCCAGTTCTACTTTCTTGGCAAACATAGCCAGATATCCAGACCTAACGAGCCCTTAGTGTTAGGCCACATGGCCTAAGAGCGTGTTCCTAGTGTCGTGACACTGGGATAACCTGTCGATTTCTCTCTCTGGGGAAGAAACTGGGGAAGTTTTCCTTGGGGAAGGTAGATATATAGGGCCGAACAGTTAAATTATATATGTTAGAATATAATTGTAGGCTTGGTAGTGGTTACTGAACATTACTATAGAGGATACAACACCCCTCCTTGTATCCCTCTCTCTTCTGTAATAATTTGACAGGTGTTGCAGGAGTCTAAGTATAGAATCTGCAAACACGAACACTTGGAAAACCTCAAGTGTTAGCCTAAGATCTTTACTGGAATGGTAGACTAGTAAGTCTTATAAAAGTGAACCTGAGCAGGGCTGTCGATATCAGGGTATTTTACCCTGATTCCCTGATTTCACAGGGTATTTTTTGACCAACCCTTAATTTTCAGGGCTGGGATTTTTTAAACCCTAGCTCCTTCAAGGTTGCTAGTTTTTGAACACTTGGGATTTCAGGGTTTGCGTTGTGCCAATACTGAGTTTTTAGGGAGGATCGTGTACAAACCCTGAGTGCGACATCCATGTGGCTCACAACGCTGAAGTTTAGGTGAAGTCCCCAATCTCTAGAGAGATCCCCCCCCCACACACAACATAAAAAAAACGGTGATGTCTGTCAACTTATACATATTAGCTATGTAGAAGTTATGGGCTAGACTGAGGTATGCTTCTAGTGAGTACAACCAACTAGTATTTGTTCTAGGTTTCCACTTCTAGTCTATTATTTAGTTCTCACTTAAACATGGTATCACGCGTAGGTTAGAATCCCCCACCTACCGCTTCCGCCCGTACCCTAGCTAGGCCCCGCCGCGCCCCCCCCCCCCTCTGGGGCCCCGTCGCGCCTCCTAGCCTCGTCGCGCCTCCTAGCCCCGTCGCGGCCCTCTTGGGCCCCGTCGCGCCCCCTAGCCCCGTCGCGCCCCCTAGCCCAGTCGCGCCCCTCCTGGGCCCCGTCGCGCCCCCCCTAGCCCCGTCGCGCCCCTACTGGGCCCCGTCGCGCCCCTCCTGGGCCCCGTCGCGGCCCCTAGCTCAGTCGCGCCCCTCCTGGGCCCCGTCGCGCCCCCCCTAGCCCCGTCGCGCCCCTTCTGGGCCCCGTCGCGCCCCTCCTGGGCCCCATTGTGCCTCCTGGCCCCGTCGCGCCTCCTAGCCCCGTAGCGCCCCTCCTGGGCCCCGTCGCGCCCCCTAGCGCCCCTCCTGGGCCCCGTCGCGCCTCCTAGCCCTGTCGCGCCCCTCCTGGGCCCCGTTGCGCCCTGGCCCCGTCGCGCCCGCTCGGCCCCGTCGCGCCCTGCCTGGCCCTGTTGCGCCCGCCCGGCCCCGTCGCGCCTGCCTGGCCCCTCCGCGCCTGCCTGGCCTTGCCGCGCCTGCCTGCCGGCCTGCCGCACCTGCCTAGCCCCGCCGCGCCTCCCTGGCCCCGCCGTACCTGCCTGGCCCCGCCGCGCCTCCCTGGCCCCGCCGCACCTACCTGGCCCCGTCGCACATGTCTCGCCCCGTTGCGCCTGCCTGGCCCCTCCGCGCCTGCCTGGCCTTGCCGCGCCCGCCTGGCCCCGCCGCGCCTGCCTGGCCCCGCCGCACCTGCCTGGCCTTGCCGCGCCTGCCTGACCCCGCCGCGCCTGCCTGGCCCCGCCGCGCCTGCCAGGCCCTGCCGCGCCTGCCTGGCCCCACCGCGCCTGCGTGGCCCCTCCGCGCCTGCCTGGCCCCGCCGCGCCTGCCTGGCCCCGCCGCGTCTGCCCGGCCCCGCCGCGTCTGCCTGGCCTCTCCCTCTGCCCACCCGGCCCATCTTCGTGCCTGCTCGTCCTGCCTTGCCGCCTCGGGTTCCGTCTACTCTGCTCGCCGGTGCTGGGGCGCCTCGCGGCCGCCGTGCTGGAGAGTGCTGTCGCCCTGTCCCTGCGTCGCTATGTTCCTGTGGAGCTGTGCCGCTGACCCTGCACGATGGCTGACTTCGTGCTCCGACTGGACGCCGAGGGCCATGCGGTTGACTTCGCCGCCTGGCTCTCCGATCTCCGCCGCCACCTTACAGGTCAGCGCCAGGATGGCCACTCTTTGGTTGTCCATGTCGACGGCTTGCTCCCCCGCCCCCCCGCACCTGCTCCCCTCCCTGCTGATCCCTCCTCTGATGACCGTGAGACCTTCTCTACTGCTGCACTTGCCCGTGCGTCTGGGACTCCCGCGATGCAGTCGCTCAGGTTGCTATTAGCCACGCCCTCCCTGTGTCTGAGCGCTCGCGCTTTGCTACTATTGAGACGGCCAAAGCTTACTTAGACGCCGTTATTGCTCGCTATTCCACACCCGCGTCTGCTTCTGTTGGCCACCTGCTCTTCCCTATGCTTTTCCCTACCGTCGCATACTTTGCCACTCACATGCGTGCCCTAGAGGCCCGCTATCGCACTGCTAGCACTGCTGCCCAGCTCACTGCGCTCCCCCCCCCTTTCTGCATGACGCTCTATTTTATCGCCATGCGCCTACCAGACCGCCTCGCTAGTGCTCGCGATCACATCCTTAGCCAGCACCCGGGTGACCTCACCCTCACCGCCTTTGTCGATACCCTCAATGAGATCAAGACTCGCCAGCGCACTATCGCTCAGTCGAGCGGTGCGCCGGCAGTCTCTATCTTTCACGGTTGTGCCCCCTCCCAGTGCACGTTCAATGACGTTTCGGCTGCGGTCGCCACGGCGACCCCTCTCACCGAGACGGCTGCTGCGGTCCACCCGCAGCAGCGCTCGCGCCGCGGTGGCCGTGGTCGCCAGGGAGGTAGGGGTGGTGGCGCAGGTGGTGACGGTAGTCCGCCTGCGGGGACTACCACTGGTGGGCAGGAGCAGCAGTCCCAGCCACAGCAGGAGCAGCCCCAGCCGCAGCCGCCGCCCCAGCAGCAGCCGCTGTCCCAGCAGCAGTCGCCGCAGCCGTGGGCCCGTCTCCCGCTTGGTTGGCCCGGCACCTCCGGAGGTAGTGGCCGTGGTGGCGGCCCGCGCAGCTTGGCGTCTACTGGCGGCTCCGGTGCTACCACCTGCCAGTACCAGCTTCAGACCGGGCCTCTTCGCGGCACTCTGTGCCGCCGCCCGCTGTTTCCGCCGCCTCGACGATCTCTTTCGTCGTCGCTTTGGCCCGGCCCCGAACCTCCCCGACTAGCACAGCCTACTCCGCCAAGGCGTGCCGATCTTTGAGTTAGACATGGATCAGATAGGTGTTGCTTTGCATGCATTGTATTCTGACGCTTCTAGTGTTGCTGGATCTTATTACCCTGTGTACTCTAGTTTAGGTGTTGCACCATTGTGTAGCCTAGCCTCCCGTGCTGCGTCAGGCGTAGGACTGCCTAGCTTGCCTAGTCTAGTCGCTGCACCGGCTCTGTCCTCGGCCTCCGCCACTGCGTCGCGGTCCTTCACTCTCGACTCCGGTGCTTCTGCCTGCTTCTTCCGCGACCGCTCCACGCTCACGCCACTTGCTGCGTCTGCTGTTGTCTCTCTCGCTGACCCCTCTGCGGGTCCTGTCGTCGCTCGCAGTTCTACGTCCCTTCCCTGTCCAGCAGTTCCCTCGGGCTCCCTTACAGGCCTCCACGTTCTCTCGTTCTCGAGGAACCTGGTTGGTGTCGGCTGTCTCCAGGACCTCGGCGTCACCACCACGTTCCCCGGGCACGAGCGGTTCGCTGTCTGTTCTGAGGCTGTCTCAGGTTCCCCCCTTGCGACGTTCCCCCGGGACCCGGTGTCCGGTCTGTTTACCCTAGACACCGCTTCCCCCCCGGTTGGTGCGTCCTCCCAGGTCGCTGCAGCTTGCTCGTGTCGGTCCCTCACTCACCCCTCCCTTCCTTGGCACCACCGCTTAGGTCACCCTGCTCTCCCGCGTCTGCGTCACATGTCCCAGCACGGTCTTGTCTTAGGTCTCCCCGCGTCGCTCCCTGCCCTTCCTCCCTCAACTGCGCCACCGTGCACGCCTTGCGTCGAGGGTCGGCTCCGCCGTGCTCCTCACTCCTCCTCGTTGCGCCCTGCTACTGCCCCCCTTCAGACCCTGCACCTGGACGTTTGGGGACCTGCCCCCGTCCCCGGACCGCGCGGTGAGCGCTACTTCCTTGTGCTCGTAGACGACTACACGCGCTACACCACGGTGTTTCCCCTGGAGCGGAAGACCGACGTGCCCGACGTTCTTCTCCTGTGGGTCGTAGCTGCGCGTCTTCACCGCGGTCTCCCCGTGTTGTGTCTCCACTCTGACCGTGGCGGCGAGTTCGCCTCTGGTCGGCTTGGACAGTTCTGTCGTGCGGAGGGCATCACCCAGTCGTACACCTTGCCGGACTCGCCACAGCAGAATGGGGTTGCTGAGCGCCGCATCGGCTTGGTCATCGAGGTTGCTCGTACCTCAATGATTCATGCCGATGCCCCCCATTTTCTGTGGCCATTCGCTGTTCGCTACGCTGCTCACCAGCTTAACCTGTGGCCACGCTACCAGCTGCCGCAGGTTTCGCCGACCCTCCTTTGGACCGGGTCCCCCGGTGACGCGTCTCCGCCTTCCCTGCCGCAGTCGCCGTCGCCGCCGTCGTCGCAGTCGCAGTCACCGCCACCGCCGCAGCCGCCATCGCCGCCGCTGCCGCTGCCGCCGTTGGCCTCTGGGGGTGCTGGCGTTGAGGAGGGTGTTCGTCCTGCGGCTCCTGGGGGTGCCTCTGGAGTTGGAGGGGGTTCTTGCTCTGGGGGTGTTGGTTCTGGGGGTGCTGCTGTTGAGGGTTCCGCCGACGGTCGTCCTGTCTCTGCCGGTCCGAGGGTTCCGGCCCAGCTGTCGCAGCAGCCGTCGCCGCCGGTCTCCGCTCTCCGCCTGTCGGCCCGTCACGCTCTGCTCGCCCGGTGAGCCTCGCTCAGTCTTCCTGCTGAGGAGTTCCGCCGCCGCGCCGCTGTGCCACTGTATAGCTTTGTCACTGTGCCACTGAGTAGCCGTGCCACTGTGTCACTGTGCCGCCGTGTCGTCGTGGAGCTGTGTTGCTGAGGTCGCGCGATGGCGGATGCTGTATTCCGCCTGGACACGGAGGGGCACGCAATCGACTTCGCTGCCTGGCTTGTCGGTCTCCGCCGTCACCTCACAGGTCAGCGCTAGGATGGGCACTCCCTGGCTGTGCATGTTGATTGCTTGCTTCCCTGCCCCCCGCGCCTGATCCCCTCCTTGCTAACCCCACCACTGCTCAGCGTGAGGCCTTTTCTGCTGCTGCGCTTGCTCGCGCTGTCTGGGATTTCTGCGATGCACAAACGCAGCTAACCATTAGTCATGCTCTTCCCCTATCTGAGTGTGCCCGCTTCATTGCTGTCGCGAATGCCCAAGATTTCTTAGATGCAGTCGTTGCGCACTACTCTACGCCCGCCTCCGCCTCTGCGGGCCGCCTGATCCTCCCCATGCTATTCCCTGATCTTGCCGCTTTCCTCATTGTCGCATACCTAGCCACTCACATGCGTACACTAGAGGCTAGCTACCGCTCCGCTAGCAATGCCGCCCAGCTCACTGACTTCCCCCCGTCGTTCTGCGCTACCCTGTACCTCATTGCCATGCGTCTTCTGGACCGCTTAGCCTCTGCCCCCAACCACTTCCTTAGTCAGCACCCAGGTGACCTCACCCTTACCGCCTTTGTCGCCGCCCTGTCTGAGATAGAGACTCGCTAGCCCACTATCGCTCAATCGAGCAGTACAGCGGCAGTCCCTATCTTTCAAGGCTGTGCGCCCTCCCAGTGCACGTGTGCTGACGTTTCAGCCACGGTCACTGCCCTTGCCACTGAGACCGCATCTGCGCCCGCGTCGGGGCCGTTGTGGTCCCAAGGGGGGGCGTGGTGTCGGGGGTGGTGGGGTTAGTGGTGGTGGTGGTGGTGGGGGGACAGTGGGTCTGACAAGGGGATCGGGGCTGGTGCCCAGGAGCAGCAGCAGCCGCCGCAACGGTAGCAGCAGCAGCAGTCGAAGCACCAGCCGCAGCAGCAGCAGTAGTAGTAGTCGTGGGCCTGCCTCACGTCGGGGTGGCCAGAAGCCTCTGGCGGTGGTGGTCGCGGTGGCGGCCCTCGCAGCTCGGCGTCGGCCGGCAGCTTCGGTGTTGTGAGCTGCCAGTACCAGCTCCAGACCGGCCCCCTCTGCAGCATTGTGTGTCGTCGCCCGCACCCGACCGCCCGCTGCTTCCGCCGCCTCGACGACCTCTTTCGTTGCCGCTTCGGCCTGGCCCCGGACCTCCCTGACTGGCCCAGTCTGTTGCGCCACAGTGTGTCTGTCTTTGAGTTAGACATTGATCAGATTTGTTCTCCCCTACATTCTCTGTATGCTGATGCTTTTAGTATGCCCGAATCTTATTACCCAGTGTAAGCTGGTTTCGATGTATTACCTAATAATAGTACGGACTTCTCTGCTGCGTCAGGCATAGGACCTTCTGTCTTGTCTAGCATAGGGTCCATGCTCGCTCCTCCTCCGACCGCAGCTTCTGCTTCACTGTCATTTACACTTGACTCTGGTGCGTCCACCTGCTTCTTTTGCGACCACGCCATGCTCACACCGCTTGCAGCGCCTGCCGCTGTTTCCCTTGCTGACCCCTCCTCTGGTCCTGTCGTTGCCTGTAGCTGCACTACCCTTCCCTGTCCAGCGGTTCCCTCGGGATCTCTTACATGCCTACACATCCCTTCGTTCTCCAGGAACCTAGTTGTGTAGGCTGTCTTCAGGACCTCGGCATCACCACTACGTTCCCCGGTCACGAGCGGTACGCTGTCTGTACCGAGGCCGCGTAAGATACCCCCCTTGCGTCGTTCCCCCGGGACCCGGTGTTTGGCCTGTTTACGCTGGACATTGCTTCCCCCTCGGTGGGCACGTCGTCCCGGGGTCATGCATCTACCCAGGTCACTGCGGCTTGCTCGTGTCGGTCGCTCACTCACTCGTCGCTTCTGTGGCACCATCGCCTTGGTCACCCCGCACTCCCGCGTCTGCATCATATGTTTCAGCAAAGTCTCGTCCTAGGTCTCCTTGCGTCGCTCCCTGACCTCCCTCCCTTGCCTGTGCCATTGTGCACTCCCTGCGTCGAGGGCCGGCTGCGCCGTGCCCCTCATTCCTCTTTGGTTCACCCTACCACCGCGCCACTCCAGACCCTGCACCTGGAGGTCTGGGCCCAAACCCCCTTCATGAGCCGCGTCGCAAGCGCTACTTTCTCGTGCTCGTTGACGACTATAAGCGCTACACCACAGTGTTTCCCCTGGAGCAGAAGGCCGAGGTGCCAGACGTTCTTATCCCATGGGTCATAGCTGCGTGCCTCCACCGTGGTCTTCCTATGCTGTGTCTCCACTCCGACCGTGGCGGCGAGTTCACGTCTGGCCGGCTTGGACAGTTCTGTCGTGCGGAGGGCATCACCCAGTCGTACACCCTACCGGACTCCCTGCAACAGAATGGGGTTGCTGGGCGACGCATCGGTTTGGTCATGGAGGTGGCTCGTACCTCCATGATCCATGCCGGTGCACCCCATTTTCTGTGGCCGTTCACCGTTCGCTACACCGCTCACCAGCTTAACCTGTGGCTGCACTCCCAGCGGCCGCAGGTTTTGCCGACCCTTCTTTGGACCGGGTTCCCTGGTGACGCGTCCGCGTTCTACGTCTGGGGCTGTGTTGCTCACATTCGTGCCTCTGGCACGGACAAGCTCACTACTCGCACTGTCTCGGTTTTCCCCTTGACTCGTCTGACTGCACTTTTACCACCCTCCGTCTCACCGCTTCTTTCACTTCTGTGAGGTCACTTTCGCCAAGTTTGACTCCTTCCCCATCGAGGTCTCCTGGTTTCCCCAAACCCTGTTTCTGGTTCCCACTCCCCTGGTAGCCCCTGCTCCCCTCCCTCCCCGGTCTGCTCCGTTTGGTGTATCTCACATCACTCCCCTCCTGTCGGTTGTCCCAGTCGAGGATTTGGCTGACTCTGGTGGCCCCGCGACGTGTTTCTCGCTGCCTGGTTATCCCCCCGTGTCTCCTCCTCCGCCATCGCAGCAGCCGCGGCCGTTGCCGCCGAAGCAGCAGCCGCAGCCGTTGTCACCACCACAGCAGTAGGCGCCACCGCCGCCGCTGCAGCAGCAGCCATTCGTGGACTCTGGGGGTGCGGGCATTGAGGAGGGTGCTAGTCCCAGTGTTCCTGTCATGGCTTGTTCTGGCGGTCCTGGGGGTGGCACCAGTGCTAGAGAGGGTTCTTGTTCAGGGGGTGCTCATTCTGAGGATGCTAGAGGGGAGCGTTGCGGAGGTAGCCGTGGTGCAGCTGGCGGTCCTAGTGTCGGCGTGGAGCTGCAGCAGCAGCAGTCACCGCTGGTGTCCGCCCTTTATCTGACTGTTCGCCTGCGCCTCCCTTTCCTGTCTACAGCCCTGTTTTTCCTCTGCCGGATTCGTCCCCGGCTCGTTTCCCCCCTCGTTCTCCTCCTATGAATCCTCTTGTGTCTCCTTAACTGGCGCCTCCGTCCCACTTCTGGTCTCGCCGTCCCTCTCACATCTCTCCTGTCCAACGCTCTCATCCCATGTTGCTCCGTTCGCACGCGTCTCGTCCTCCCCTCCTTCCCTAGCCTCCTCCGTCGTCGATTGATGTCGCTCTACCTTCTATGTCTGACTACCTTTGTGCTGCTCGTCCTCTTGTTCCTCAGGTCCTTGCCTTCCTCGTTACTGACCTGTCTGTTCTTGTCTCGAGTCTTGACGCTCTTGTCGCTGTCGTCCCTGGCTACGCTTCAACCCGTCGCCTTTACTATGCCACCGCTCTGGTCTCTAACCCTGTCCATCCTCCGTCCGTTGGGGGTGCTTCTGCCCTTAACAGTGACATCCTAGAGGGCAGGCAGTACGAGCTCACTTTTCTGTCTGAGGCCGCTCCCCATCTCTACTCCATGCTGCTAGTCCTTGAGGGTGACCCAGACGCGCTTGACATTTCGACCCCTCGCACTTACGCTGAGGCGACCTCGGGACCTTGGGCCTCTCAGTGGATAATGGAGAAGGAGATGGCATCTTGGAGATCCACTGGCACCTACGTCGACGCAGTTCCCCCACCTGGGGTCAACATAGTCGATGACCGGTGGCTCTTCAAGGTGAAGCGCCCCACAGGAGAGCCGCCTGTGTTCAAGGCGCGCTACATGGCAAGAGGCTTTAGTCAGCACGAGGGTGTGGACTTCTTTCAGACCTTCGCCCCGACCCCGAAGATGACTACTCTTCAGGCGCTGCTACATGTAGCAGCACAGCGCGAATACGAGCTACACTCCCTTGACTTCTCCACTGCTTTTCTTCAGGGCAGCCTACATGAGCAGGTCTACCTGCGACGTCCACAGGGCTTCACTGGTACCTTCCCTCCTGGGACCCAGTGGCTCCTCTGGCGCCCGATCTACGGCCTGTGACAGGCACCTCGCTAGTGGCATGACACTCTGCGTGCTACGCTAGTTGACCTGTAGTTCTTGCCGTCGTCTGCAGACCCCTCGCTCTTCGTTCGTGCTGGCCAGACCCCGTTTCTCATCCTTGTCTACGTAGACGACCTTGTCTTCGCTACTGCAGTCAGAGACGCAATAGCCTCCGTGAAGGCTGAGCTGCTGAGGAGACACACCTGCACTGACCTAAGAGAGCTGCGTCGCTACCTTGGACTGCAGATCTCCAGGGACAAAGAAGCGCGCACCATCACTCTCACACAGTCACACTTGGTGCGCCAGGTCCTTCAGAGGTTCGGTCTTTAGTTTTCCTCCGCACAGCCCACACCTCTGCCAGTAGATCCAGTTCCTGAGGAGTCAATAGAGCCCAGTGGTCCTTATGCAAACCTGGTGGGTTGCCTCATCTACCTGATGACTTGCACTCGTCCAGATCTTGCATACCCTCTCAGCATCTTGGATCGCTTTGTGGCGTCAAGGCAGACACCGGCCACAGCACTGGTCGGCCGCTAAGAGGGTCTTGCGTTATCTAGCAAGTACATCGGGCATGGGACTCGTGCTGGGAGGACGCAGGCCAGTGGTCCATACTAGGCACACAGACGCTTCGTGGGCGGACGACGCTGAGACACTCAGGTTCTCTCAGGGCAACTGCTGTAGCCTTGGTTCAGGTGCCATCTCGTGGAGGTCCACGCGCTCCTCGTCTGTTGCCAAGTCTAGTTGTAAGGCTGAGATCTATGCCGGTGCCATGGTGGCAGAGGAGCTCCGCTGGCTGACTTTCTTGCTCACCGACTTAGGTGAGCGGCCTAGCTCTGCCCCAGTCCTGAACGCTGACAACAGGGCCATGATCCTTCTGTGTCAGGAGCCTCGATTCGAGGGCAGAGCGAAGCACATCCGACTGCAGTACTCCCTCCTGGGCGAGCTACAGCAGTGCCGCCAGGCCCGCGTAGTACACTTGGCCTCAGTGCCAACACAACTGATATCTTTATTAGGCGCTTGCGCCTATAGATCATCAGCGACACTGTTTACAACTTGGTCTAGTTCCTGTAGCTCCTCACTTGCTAGGACCTTGATTGTGTACTCCCCTTTATATATACCTTCTTGACTGGCCTTGTGGCTTCTCTTCCAGTGGTCGGGATAGTAGTGCCGCCCTGGTTTGCTCTTGTCGAGTATGTACTCTTGCTAACTGGTCTTCGGACCTTTACCTCAGAGGTTGGACTAGTAGTGCCACCCTGAGTTGCGTGTTTCTTGCTCAGCACTGCCCCTTATCTAGCCTTGGGGGTGTGTCAACTTATACATATGTTTATATGTAGAGGTTATAGGCTAGATAGGTTTGTGTTCATAGAGGGTACAACTCCAACCCTATATTCTCCCCTGTTCTACCTTGTTCTAATCATTCTGCTATTCTAACACTTGTTTTGGTCACCCTGAATTATCAACCTTCATGGATTTCCAGCCTGAAACAGAATCCTATCTGACTGGTCGAGGCGAGCTGGAGCAGCTGTGAGGGGCGTGATTTGTCCTTCACCAAAATGACGCAGGTGACGCAAGCTGGAGCAGATGTGAGGGGCATGATTGGTCCTTCGCCAAAATTACGAAGGCAGTTTGACGCGAGCAGGAGTAGGTGTGAGGGGCGTGACTGGACCTTAGGCAAAATTATGCAGATAACGCGTGTTGTAGCAGATGTGAGGGGCGTGATTTGTCCTTCGCCAAAATCACGCAGGTAGTCTGACGTGAGTTGGAGCAGGTGTGAGGGTCATGACTGGTCCTTGGCCAAAATTACGCTGGTAGTGTGACAATTTATAAGCAGTGAAGTCTGATCCGATCTAAGGA
This sequence comes from Closterium sp. NIES-67, assembly GCA_027943415.1. NCBI lineage: Eukaryota > Viridiplantae > Streptophyta > Zygnematophyceae > Desmidiales > Closteriaceae > Closterium > Closterium sp. NIES-67. Next base: position 21,804 of record BQMB01000683.1, on the reverse strand, counting down.
TCATAAACCAAAAAATGTACCTGATGAGTCAGGTTTTTTGTTTTTTTTGTTTTTTGTTTTTTTTTTGCCTGACAAAACATGCCCTATCTAACATAAATTGCTAGGTTAAAATACTACCCACCCTTAAAAATCTCCAAGGTTCAACACTATCATCTCAGCTCTGAATTTTTTCAGTCCTGATGATTTAGCCTTCGAAAAAATTTACCCTGAAAAAAATTGCAACTTCCAAAACCCGACCCTGAAAAATAGGGGCTCCTGCTGGGGGCACCCTGAGCCAACAGCCCCTCAAAATCCGTTATGAAGCCGTGAGACTCATAGATTTTTTTTTTTCCTGAGCAGACTGAGTTATAGTGACGGAAACAATTGTCCGGATGTTTTGCATTAATTAGGTTTTTTGGGCTTTTCAACCGCTGTACATAAAGTCTTAATGATTAATGATGGTACGCTTTCGGAGGGGCACATAGTGGATGTGTTCACAGCACCAAAATCCATGATAGTACACTAGATCTAACTTAGTGCCAAAAGATATACAAAGAGTACATCCGGACAATTATTTCCCAGGACAAAGAGCAAACTTCCGCGCAGCGTTTCTAGTACCTAGTCCACCAACAGTTGGCCTTGATTACCACTTGCACCCTCCTAGGCATGTTATCTACGAGGTTAGTGCAAACCTTTACAGGGATCTTCTTGCACTCTTCTTGGACCCACGCTTTTGCATAAGGGGGTGAGCACTAGGAAAATTGCGAAGGATTTGAGCGTGTGCAAGAGTATTGTGAACGGTTTCTAACTGAATGTTATCTCTGAGACTAGCCTCGCTGAGGTGTGGCCAAAGATGCCATAAGTCGATTGACTCCGTCTTATCACGGATCGTCTTCGTCGTACCGTTGTAGGGTAAAATTACGAGCAGAGTGGTGAAAACTATCGTATCTGTCGCGAAACTTAGGGTAACATAGCACGGTCGACTGTGCACCCTTGCACTATTAGAATCACGCTAGGATCTGTAGGTCTCGTCACAGTGCAGCAGTCGAAGAAGCCGCGACTGTTCAGAAAGAATATCCTGTTTGAGGTCTGCTGAGGAAAAGGGTCACTCCAGCGCAACATACTTATACTCTCCAAGCCATTCCAAGCCATGTGTCCCGCCTAGGCTTGGAATGGCTTGGAGAGCATGAGTTTATAGCACTCGAGTGACCCTCATCCTCACCAGACCTCAACCGGGATATTCTTCCCCACCAGTCGGGGCTTCTTCGGCTGCTGCACCGTGACGAGACCCGTAGATTTTAATGTGATTCTATTAGTGAAAGGGTGCATAGTTGACCGTGCTATGTTACCCTAAGTTTCGCGGCAGACACGCTTGTTTTCGCCACTTTGCTCGTAATTTTACCCTACAACGGTACGACGAAGACGATCCATGATAAGATGGAACTAATCGACTTATGACATCTTTGGCCACACCTCAGCGTGGCTAGTCTCAGAGATAACATTCAATCTGAAATCGCATGGTACTTATGGAGTCTTTCTTGATTTCTTGGAGGTTCTTAGCGCATGCTTTAGTAGTGAATTCATGCTTGCAGGGTGAATCGGGTCAGGCAGGCAAAATTGCAGGGGCCGAGGGAAATTTCGCCCATACAAAGCTCTAAGGCAAACATCGGGCACAAAATTTGGCTAAGGGCCAAATGCCCTCCCTCACACTGCCCCCACGCGTCGAGCCACGAATTTGGTGAAGGGCCAATAAGCGCCCTCACAGAGCCTAGAGGGCGGGCCAGAACCTCGGAAATCTTTGCAGGCCCCCAGGTCACGCATTGACGGAAACAGGTACAGTTTCGTTGCAAAGCTGAAAATTAAGGATTCATTAAGAAAACTTTGCTCAACAATTATAGTTGACCCCCCAAAAAAGGCTGAAAAAACAGGAAATGCCTTTAAGAAAATCCTGGACATTTAGGACTGGTACCAGCAACAACTCTATTTTTTTCCTGAATCAGGAAAAAAATCCTACAATCTAGGGGCCTGGTCGTAGGGAACAGCATGCTACGCTTTCCCCACGCGTTGACATCTCTTGACTGTACAGTTGGCTAGAATCATGTATTTGTCGCCCTAGATTGCGCTTGGATTCATGCGCGATGTTGGGTGATCCGAATGCGAATGCTTATGTTTCTATCATGTCGACCTGAAAAGGGTGGAGGGTGTTATGAAAAAACCAAAAATCGATTTGCCGGATGTTGGAAGTGGGGAATTTGTGATAACACCCACTGGAATTAAACACCCGGCGAGTGTTCAATTTTAAGGGGTGCACTATGCGGGGGATAACAGTCCCAGTCCCTTTTTTTACGATGAGACATCTGGTCGCAAGTGCGCACAACTTCGCGCCAAACGAAATGAAAAAAACAAAAGCTGCCCTCCCATTGGTCGGATCTAAACACATGAGCTGTCTGGTGCGAGAATGTGCACGCAAAACAAGAGTGTAAATTTACACGTCGGCAGCCCGTCGCACAACATGTCGCTTGATTGAGTGACGAGCAGGGCCTCAGATTGCAGGCTCTTTACCCAGATTCAGGGTAAAATCAGGGCTTTTTTGGGGGGTTATCCTGATGAGACATGATTTTTTAAAGACAGAGCCCTGAAATTTCAGGGTTTTTTTAAGAGTGGACAATGATCGATCAGCGTGCCTAGTGTAGTGTGGCCTGTTTTTCTAGCGTTGTATTGGAGCCCGACCGTGATTCTTGTAATAGCGGATTCCTAGCCCCAACCCCCCCACCCCCTGATTTCTGTGAATCCCCCCCCACCCTCCCCGTCAATCACGCCGACTTGAGTGTGACCGACCAGATTTCAGCGCCAAGGATAATATTCTGCCATTCTACATCCAGCACATAGTGCTTGGCGGGTTCTCATTGGCTGTTCGAAAGCAGCCAGCCACTGCTGTCTCCAGCACAGCGTAGCTGCAGGGTTTGGATTGGCTCATTGCCAAATTACAGCCACAGCAGCCAATAGACCAAGTCTAATGTTAGACAGCTGGCCCACCAGCAGGGCAGTAGTGTCAGAACTCAGTCACTAACCACTGAGTTAAAAGGGCTTGTTTATAGCGGGTCAGTGCGCCCATAGCCCCCCAGGCTCTGCACCTGTGGCCCTTCCCCGAGGATCTTCTCAAGGGTAACCTCAGCGGGTCTCTCAACTAGTAGACCGCTACTCACCCGCTTCGTGAACCACATCCATGCATGCAGAACTCTTTTGCGACCTGCGTGCCCTCCACAAACCTCAAGAGACCCCATCATCTTCATCTATCTCTTCAATCGATGCACTAGCTGTGCTGCCACACCTGCTGCCTCATTCAAGTTGAGTGCTTCCACCCCCCGTCATTCCGTTTCTCCTCTACGAATGCGACTGATTTTCTTACCGCTGCCATCCCACGATGGCAGCACCTAGCGACGGTGATCCAAAAGGCGATGATGGTAGCATTCCTCATGCAGACTTTCTCCTCTCGACACTGTCTAGCCTCACCCGCATCCCGATTAGAACCGATGCCGCGCCTAGAGATCAGGAACGTGCAAGAAAAGAAGTAGCCGACTCAGTTTCCGATGTAGTCGTTCTTCCTGAGCAGAGTCCTAGGCCCGGTCCGTCGGCACCAGCCGCCGTCGAGCGCCCTGCTACCACGATGACTACTCCCAAGCGCCTTGGTCGCTACCGCCAGGCCAAGTTACCGTTCGCGAAGCCGAAGCCGGGAACTGTCGAGCCGCCGGCGTTGATACCTGCTGATGACAATGAAGAGCCATCTGACGACGAGACACCTTCAACCTTCAGGAAGTCTCTGACCCCTTCCGAGCTTTACGCTGAGGCTCTTTCCCGTTACAAGTCGAGGTGGCAGGAGCAATTTCCCTGGCTCGTTTGTGTAAAACTAACGATGGGCGCCCTGCCTTTAAGTGTACCATCTGTCTGGAGCATGCAAGGCTCTCTGGAAGGACTGGTCGTCATGGGCCAAGAATCACAGATGCACAAACAGAAGCGTTCGAGAAGCAAAACGTTCTGCTGCAGGATGCGACTACCCAGACGCGACTCGATCAGAACCCGCACACCGCGGATTTGGAGAGGGAGCGAGTGACTGCGCTTCATGACCTGCTGTACACTTGCTACAAGACCAACGAATCCATGTGTTTTGGATTAAGGACGGAGTCTAGGTGAACTTAGGAGCTAGAATTACTCTAAATATAAATCCGAAATTCTTGACAGAAAAGTCGTTTTCACAAGAAACGACGTCGACAAAAAACTGGCTGTTGGAATGTCGCGAAACTCGGATATGATGTATCTTGTAATCTTAGCTACCATTCTCAATTTAAATCACGTTGATTGATGGAGAATTCGCGACGCCATGTCTTTCGACGCACTAGGGGGTAAGCTGTAGGAGGAGAACTTAACTCAATCTCAAAAGTTCAATCAAAGTTCAAGAATCTTCATAGCTTTCGCGTTCTTGCTCCGATTGAAGCGATTCTTGTTGCGTCGGAAAGATCTTCTCAAGATCTATCATCACAAATACCTGCTCAAACAAAAATAACACAAAACACATTCCCAAACTCCAGAACACACACCACACAAATTCTTTCACACACAGTCAAACCATACATGCGAATTGAAACAAGGGATGGGAGGCAGACAGAATGTGATAGCATATGATGACATCACACAACAATCTCCCCCTCTGGCTGCCAACCATCAACCACCATACCAACATCTCAAGCATGCATACTCAATGCACACTCATCCCAGCAAGCTTCATGCCCTTCCAATGATCCGCCTCCGCCAGACGCTTAGTGAAAATATCTGCTGCCTGCTGATGGGTCTTCACTATCTCTAGCCGCACCTCCTTATCAAGGAGTCTCCTCACCCAGTGCCACTTAGGCCTTATGTATTTTTTCAGCCCATGCAGACAAGCATTCTTGGCGAGCTTCACAGCAGACTCATTGTCACAAAACACAACTGTCGGCTCCTCCTGACCAACTCCCAACTCCTCCAACAAGCGTCTTAGCCACACCACTTCCTTGGCCCCATGGTGTAAGGCCATGTACTCAGTCTCACATGAGGACAATCCCATCTCATTCTGCTTCTTGCTGCGCCAGCTCACAGCACCACCTCCTAGCAAGCACACATAACCCCCAATGCTGGTGCCGTCCGCTTTCACTGAGTTGAAGCTAGCGTCAGTATAGCAACTCAAGAGTATCTCTCCACTCTTCACATCCGCAGCACCTCTCTGCAACCGCTGCCTCACTCCACTGTACTCCAATCCCACTGATGCCGTAGCGCTCACATAGCGGACCAACCTCTTGGCCGCTTCCAGCTGCTCATGACTAGGGCGTGAGACCACACTAGCCAACCGTGATGTCGCAAATGCAATGTCAGGCCGTGTATGATTTGCAGCAAAATTCAGCGACCCAACCATCGAATGAAACAGCTTCCTGTCATTCTCACCCACTACCTCCTCATCAGCAGATGGCTCCACAGTAAACCCCGAAGGTAGTGGTGTTGCTGGCTTTCCCCCATCTTGCAGCCCATACTTCTCAGCCAGCCCCTCACAGTACTTCCTCTGGTGCAACCTCAGCACACCCTTTTCCACATCTCTCTCCACATGCATCCCCAGGTAGTACTTCACCTCACCCATCTTGGAACACTTGAACTGCATCTCCAGCATCTGCTCTGCACTGTCCAACAAAGCAGTTGATGCAGAAAAGAGAAGGATATCATCCACATACACCAAGAGCATGAGGATTTCATCCTTCTCCTGCAGCAGGAACAGGCTGGGATCACACTCACTCTTCTTGAAACCCCCAGCCAACAGCGCCTCCTCCAACTTGTAATACCATGCACGAGGCGCCTGCTTAAGGCCATAGATGGCCTTCTTCAGCCTGCAGACCCTGCCGCTCCCATCATCCAGCCCCTCTGGCTACTTCATGTACACCTCCTCCAGAATGATCCCATTCAGAAAGGCAGTTACAATGTCCATCTGCCGTATCTTCCATCCCAGGAGTGCAGCTATCGCCAACAGTACCCTCAGTGTTGTTCCTTTCCCCACAGGAGCAAACACCTCATCATAGTCCTTCCCCTTAGTCTGCTGAAACCCCCGTGCCACAAGCCTAGACTTGTAGCGGGCCAGCTCCCCTTCAGGTCCATACTTGTGCCTGTAGATCATCTTGGAACTGATTGCCTTCTTCCCAAGAGTCAAGTCACACAGGTCCCATGTCTCATTCTCAATCAGGGACCCGAACTCCTCATCCTCACTCGCCTTCCACTTCTCCCCATTTGGTCCATTCAAGGCCTCCTCTCGCGTCTTGGGCTCAGGGATTGGTGCCCAGTAGCAGTGAGCGATCTCATCTTCCTCAATCTGCTCAACCACACTCCCAGCCTGCACCACATTCGCCTTGCCTCTTCCCCCATAGGTAAGCCTCACTAGAGGGCGCACATCCCTCCTAGGTCGCTCAGGCGGGTGTGGAACTCGAGGTGGAGACTCATGCTGCTGCTGCTGCAACTCCACTTCAGCTGCTCCCCCTTCCTCAGTCACCCCAGACATCTCCTCCTCAGACACTGCAACCTCCACCTGTCTTGAAGGCTGCTGCACCTCATCTGCCTCCACAATGAGCGGTGTAGATGGAAGCTTCTGTTGCTGCTGCTTCCATTCCTTGTAGTACAGGGACTCAAGAAACTTCACATCCCTTGACACAGTCAGCTTCTGGGTGGTCAAGTCCTATAGCAGCCACCCCTTGTGATATTTTGCAATCCCCAAGTGCACACCCCATCTTCCAGAAGCCTCCAACTTCCCCCTTTTCTCCTTGGGCATATGAAACACCACCATGCACCCAAATGCCCTCAGCATGTTCACAGCTGGAGCACTCCCATACCACTTGACATATGGGATCCACTCCTTATCCCCAACTGTAGCCGGCACCCTGTTCTTCACAAGGGCGACCTGCCTCAGTGCAGACACCCAAAACGGATCAGGCAGCCCTGCACGCCCAAGGAGAGTGCGTGCCCCCTCCTGCAGGGTCCTGTTGAACCTCTCAGCCACGCCATTCTGCTGCGGGTTGTAGGGCACTGTCAGTTGATGTTGGATCCCCTTCCTCTTCAACTACCCCTCAAAATCAGCTCCAATGAACTCCCCACCATTGTCACTACGGATCACCTTCACCTTGTGTCCGCATTCCCTCTGAGCTCTAGGCATCCACTCCTTAAGGACAGCCGCTGCCACCTCCCCCTTGCTCTTCAAATGGTAAACCCACACTGCCCGAGTGTGGTCATCCACAATTGTCAAGAAATAGTGGCTGCCTGAGAGGGAAGGGGCTCTTGTGGGCCCCACCACATCCATGTGCACAAGTGCAAGTGGGGTCTTGGCTGGTCCTGTAGCGCTGTTGAAGGGGAACTTGGAGAACTTGGTCTCCAAGCATGTAGGGCAGCTCCCAATCTCCTTCACTCCCCCTTTCACCTCCAAGCCTTTCAGGCTCCCATCCTTCACCAACTTCTGCAGCATAGGGAAGTTCACATGACACAGCCTCTCATGCCATGTCTCCGAATCGGCCTCACCATTCCTTGATGAAGCCTTAGCCCATGCCGCGCTCGCATCCACACCAGCAAGCACCTCACCATGTGTCTGCTGCTGCTGCTCTTTCTTGACTGCTTCCAGGACCCCATCAGTTGGTGCAGTTGCATCTCCTCCTGCTGTTGCCTTTGCCGCTGCTACCGTTGCTGCTGTTGGAGTCTTCCCATTCCAAGGGATGATGGGCAGCTGCCATAGATCCTTGATGCAGCTGGTCTCCTCTTCCAGACTCCACAGCACCTTCTTCCCAAGCTTAGCACGGCAGCTGGTTGGTCCAAAGGTCACTTTGGCCTTGCTCTTCTGCAGTCGCCGCACAGAGAGAAGGTTAGCAGACAAGCCTTCAACCAGCAGAACATTCCCAAGCCCCACAAGTTCCCCATTAGCTCCCTTAACCTTGGCATTCCCAACACCAATGACAGGGAGCAAAGCACCTGACGCTGCTGCCACATACTTGATCCTCCCAAGGGGTTCTACCTCATCAAGCAAATCTGCCCGTGGGGTCATGTGACTGGTGCAGCCTGAATCAATCACCCAGTGCGTGAGAAGGTGCATCACAACCTTTCCCACAGATCCCACATCACCCTCATGCCCATGCACATCCTCAACAATGAGAAGCATCCCAGGATAGGCATTACCTTGTGCACCTTCACCTTGTGCACCTGAGCCTTGCACAGCGCCACCTTGTGCGCATTCACCACTTGGCGGCTTCATGCCTGTAGGTGCCCATCCCTCCGGCCTGCTGAAGCACTTGAACCAAGGATGCCCGACCTTCTTGCAGTACCAGCAGGTGCCCTCCATTCTGGTACTCCCCCTGCCACTAGAACTCCCATGCCCCTCATTATAGTCACCTCAGCCTCTACCTCTGCCAAAGCTCCTCCCACGGCCTCGGCCTCTCCAACCCCCTCTTCCTCTGCCACGCCCTGCAGCTCCATACCCCTCAGCAGTCTTAGTGGAAGCACCACCTTCCACATGGCGTCTGCGGAAGTCCTCCTGCAGAATCTGCTGCCTTAGCCATTCAGGTGTCCATTGATCTTGCTGAGAGTTGAGGGTGGGGATGAGGTTGTCCCAAGAGTTGTCCAACACCGAGATGATCTTGGTGCACTGCTGCAGCTGAGATACACTGCTGCCCGCTGCTGCCATCCTTGCATAGGTGTCCTTGATCTTGTCAAGGACCGGCTTCACATCGTCCCCTGGTCGCATGGAGATGGCAGCAAGTTCCTTCTCGAGCACGATCACCATCGGGAGAGTGTTGGGCTGAATCACATCGCGTAGTAGTTTCCACGCCCTTGGACCTGAATCATCCGCTTCCACAAGATCCTTGATGTGCTCGAACATCTCCTTGTTGACCGATTGAAGGATGAGGTCGAAAAGCACCGCGCTTTTCTCCATCCACCGTTCACGTGCTTTGCCTTCTTCCGGCATCTTCTCCTCCCCAACAGCAATCTTCAGTAGCTTGTAGCGTTTGAAGGCACTCCTCATCCGCCCGCTCCATTCCTCATAGTTGGAGCCATCCAAAGCTTCAACTTTCGATGGCGGCGGCTCACTTGTCTTCTCAGGTACAGCTCCTCTTCCATTAGCATCTCCTCCTCTCTCATTCATCTTCTCCTTGAGAAATGACGAATTTCAGCTCCCCTTTGCTGTCCACACTCAGCTCCCTCGATATTTTCAGAAGTGTCGGCGTCCACGAAATTTCGGCAGAGTTTCCCCTTAGCGGAAGACACATCCAACCTTTAGAACACCACTTAGGCACACCCACAGGCCATGGTGGGTCTAGAAGGGTCTTCACACTTCTGTAGACTCCTCTCAATGTCCTTAATATCGCTCTGATACCACTTGTTTTGGATTAAGGACGGAGTCTAGGTGAACTTAGGAGCTAGAATTACTCAAAATATAAATCCGAAATTCTTGACAGAAAAGTCGTCTTCACAAGAAACGACGTCGACAAAACACTAGCCGTTGGAATGTCGCGAAACTCGGATATGATGTATCTTGTAATCTTAGCTACCATTCTCAATTTAAATCACGTTGATTGATGGAGAATTCGCGACGCCATGTTTTTCGACGCACTAGGGGGTAAGCTGTAGGAGGAGAACTTAACTCAATCTCAAAAGTTCAATCAAAGTTCAAGAATCTTCATAGCTTTCGCGTTCTTGCTCCGATTGAAGCGATTCTTGTTGCGTCGGAAAGATCTTATCAAGATCTATCATCACAAATACCTGCTCAAACAAAAATAACACAAAACACATTCCCAAACTCCAGAACACACACCACACAAATTCTTTCACACACAGTCAAACCATACATGCGAATTGAAACAAGGGATGGGAGGCAGACAGAATGTGATAGCATATGATGACATCACACAACAATCTCCCCCTCTGGCTGCCAACCATCAACCACCATACCAACATCTCAAGCATGCATACTCAATGCACACTCATCCCAGCAAGCTTCATGCCCTTCCAATGATCCGCCTCCGCCAGACGCTTAGTGAAAATATCTGCTGCCTGCTGATGGGTCTTCACTATCTCCAGCCGCACCTCCTTATCAAGGAGTCTCCTCACCCAGTGCCACTTAGGCCTTATGTATTTTGTCAGCCCATGCAGACAAGCATTCTTGGCGAGCTTCACAGCAGACTCATTGTCACAAAACACAACTGTAGGCTCCTCCTGACCAACTCCCAACTCCTCCAACAAGCGTCTTAGCCACACCACTTCCTTGGCCCTAAATCCCGTTAGATTCCTAAGCTTCTTATTCTTACCTTCGATCCTTACCAACCATTAACGACGAGATTTATTCTGTTATTAAACACAGGTATGGTTTCGGGGAGTTCATGCAATCCACCACGACCTGGCTGCACACCACCCAGCTAGAGCACCTCCTACAAAGCCCGTTCATCGGACTTAGCCTCGATGAGAGCACGGACCATTGCAGAGGAAAGCACGTAGTCTTCTGCACTTTCATCCAGGACCACCGCATCATCACCGAGTACCTGGCGCTGCTCAGCGTTGACAAGGCAGACGCCTCTTCTCTACTCGCTCTGTTGCTCTCCCACCTACAGGCAATCAGTGTCGATCTTTGCCGCATCTCGGGCATCAGCACAGACGGGGCGGCGGTGATGATGGGCTCGAAAGCTGGCCTGGTGACTCGACTCCGGATGCGTATCCCTGACCTGGTCTCCTGTCACTGCATCGTTCATCGGTAAGTATCCATTTTTGCATTATTAAGTGTCTAACACTTTGCACAGATGCTGATTCGGGACAATACTAGCTGTCACTCATGCTGGTTTGTTCGGTTTCTCCCCGTGTTCTCTTCCGTGTGCAGAGAGGCGCTGGCAGCTAAGGCGGCGGTGGAGGACATGCCGTTCTTCAAGATCATCGATGATGTCATCAAGGAGCTGGCCGAGTTCCTCGGTCGCTGTGGAACGTGGCACCAGCGCTTCCTCGACCTCCAAGGCATCTTCCTCTTGACGTGCTTGGAGTTGCAGGGTATACACCAAGTCAGATGGCTCTCACGCGGTGAGGCCATCCAACGGCTGGTGAAGGTCTTGCCAGCCATCGTCGTCATGTTGTGTGAGTTTGCCGACGACCGTCTTTGCAAGATTGTCACGAGCTACAGGTTCTGGTTTGTGCTCATGTTTCTTGCTGATGTTCTTGAGCAGATGAACATTCTCAACAAGACTTTCCAGGCTCGTGAGGTAAGTTTCGTCATATGATGTTCCTAAACCACTACTGACGCACCATTGTTATCTTACTTGTATTCTCAAACCCGTTCCCGCAGCTGGACATGTCCATGATCCACGCGTCGGTCTCCCACGTGACGCCCCTCCTCGAAAGCCGCTACGTCGACTGGGGCCGAAAGACCTGCTCCCGGCCTTCCTCACCCATTACGGTCCTGGCGGTACGCGCAGCGTCACCGTTGAGGGCGTCGACTCCGATGGGCGATTCAGCTTCGGCCTGCATGAGGAGCCATTGGATGGCTACCCGGGTGAGGGAAAGCACGACGATTGTGCCGTGACGTGCATGGCGCTGGCCGAAGGCATGGTGCAGAACCTGGACGAGCGACTGGGGGACTTGAAACAGCTGGGTGGTTCGATGCTGTTCTGTGCGGACCAGTGGCCAAAAGGGTGGGAACGTGCTCCATGGAAGGCCCAATGTCTGGAGTAGTTCGGGATGATGGTCGACCTATGCAGGGGAAGCTGAAGAGATTCTTCCAGGTATCTCACCTGTCCTTGACCCCGAGGCTTGCACGATTTTGTTGATGTGTTTCTGCTCTACCCTATTTTACTAATACTCCCCTCGTTCTCCCTCCTACCCTTCCCCTACTGGCAGGTGTCATCAAGCGAGCGGCTATGCTGGAGATCCCCCATTTTTGCCTTGTCCTTGCCGCCCTGCAAAAGAGTGACAAGGGCTTCTACATCGGCTTGATGACCATCCTGAAGTCTCTAGACTGGGAGGATAGCTTCCCCAATCTCGTCAAGCAGTGGTGTGCTAAGGCAGTTCTTCCCCTGAGCACAGTGGAATGTGAACGGGGGTTTTCCCGCCATAATGTGATTAAGAGCTGGCTGCGGGGCAGCATGAAGGACTCACGCCTTGGAGATTTGATGCGTATGAGCCTGCTAGACTACGAGCCGGACTGGGATGCCGTCATTGACATCGGGAGAGCCTACAAGAAGAGGAAGCCCTACAGCACTGCCCCACGGAGCAGAGTCCAGAAGAGCAGAAAGGGGAAAGAGAAGGACGACGATGCCCCTGTAGCCCATGATAGTGTGCAGGCAGGAGGAGGATGCATCCTACTAGGACCTACTATCATGATAGGATGCATTATAGGACCTAGCATGATAGTAGGTCCTACTATGCCCATGCTAGGCTGTAAAACCTTGCTTAAAAAAAAAAAGTAATAATGGGCATGTAGTTGAACATCATGTTTTTTTGTAGGTAACTCTGCTTATTCAACGCAGAATATTTAAAACACCCAGATTGACCAGCGTAATTTTCTTTGCGAGGCCTGAAAAAATAGTGAGGTTAAGGGGGGGGACCCTCAGCGATCTGCGTGCCCCAAAACCAACCTGAGGCTCTGGCAACGAGGGTGGCGAGAGGGTGTCGGGAGTCAACAAATATCTTTATATAGATTAGCTAGGTCATGTTTCTTTATAGCCTAGCTAGTATAGTTCTTAACAAGTACAACCCTTGTTTTGTATCCCTCGATATTTTCCCTTAGCACACTTCTTTTCTCGCGAGAGTGCCATTCTCAATTTCGCGCACCTTCTGCCCTCCAATTTCGCACTCCATAGCTTCGACTTCCCCCCCCTAGCGTTCGCACTGTTTCGTACGGCAGCCAGTAGGCCAACACACTAGCCAGCACGCCCACCAGTGCACTAGCCAGCCCGGTAGCCAGCGCGCTAGACAGCACGCCAGCCTTCGCGCCAACCAGCTCTCAAGGTAACAAATTAACTAGAATGAGTGATACAGTGTGGTTTTGTGCTGAAGGGTTGTAAGAGTACACACCTATCTAGCCTAAAATAGCATATACATATATGTTTGACACACCCCCTAGGCTAGACAAGGGGTAGTGCATGGCAAGAGACATGCAGCTCAGGGTGGCACTACTATTCCAACCTCTGAGGCAAGGGTCCGAAGACCAGTCAACTGGAGTAAAACCTAAACAAGAGTAACTCAGGGCGGCACTACTAGTCCAGCCACTGGAACAAGAGCCACAAGGCCAGTCAAGATAATCTAAGAATAAGTACACAATTAGAGTCCTAGCAAGTGAGAAGATACAAGAACTAGACCAAGCTGTACACAATGCCGCTGATGATCTTTAGGCGCAAGCGCCTTAGTAAAGATACCAGTTGTTTTGGCACCGGAGGCCAAGTGTACTCTGAGGGCCTGGCGGCTCTGCTGTAGCTCACGCAGGAGGAAGTACCGCAGCTGGATGTGCTTCGCTCTGCCCTCTAGTCGAGGCTCCAGACACAGGAGGATCATGGCCCTGTTGTCAGCATACAGGACCGGGGCAGAGCTAGGCCGCTCACCTAAGTCTGTGGGCAAGAAAGTCAACCAGCAGAGCTCCTGTGCCGCCATGGCACCAGCGTAGATCTCAGCATCACAGCTAGACTGCGCAACAGACAACGAGCGGGTGGACCTCAACGAGATGGCGCCTGCACCAAGGCTAAAGCAGAAGCCCTGGGAGGACCTGAGTGTCTCATCGTCGTCCGCCCACGAAGCGTCTGTGTGCCCTGTAAGGACCACTGGCTAGTGTCCTCCTAGCACTAGCCCCATGCCCGATGTACTTGCTAGGTAACGCAGAACCCTCTTCGCGGCCGACCAATGTTGCGGTCCGTGTCTGCCTGTGGCCACAAACCAAGCCAAGATGCAGAGAGGGTAGCGACATCTGGACGAGTGCAATTCATCAGGTACATAAGGCAACCCACCAGCTCTGCGTACGAACCACTAGGCTCTACTGACTCCTCAGGGACTGGAGCCAAGAGCCCGCGATCTATTGGCAGAGGTGTGGGCTGTACAGAGGAGAACTGAAGACCGAACCAAGTGTGACTGTGTGAGAGTTATGGTGCGCGCTGCTCTGTCCCTGTAGATTTGCAGGCCAAGGTAGCGGCGCAGCACTCCTAGGTCAGTGCAGGTGTGTCTCCTCAGCAGCTTAGCCTTCACGGAGGCCAGCGCGTCTTTGTTTGCAGTCGGGAAGACCAGGTCGTCTGCATAGACAAGGATGTGGAACGGTGTCTTGCCTGAACGAACAAAGAGTGAAGGCTCTGCAGAGGATGGGAAGAATTGCAGGTCAACTAATATAGCACGCAGCGTGTCATGCCACTCATGGGGCACTTGCCGCAGTTTGTAAACCGGGCGCCGGAGGAGCCACTCGGTCCCAGAGGCGAAGGTGCCAGTGAAGCCTGGCGGACGGCGCATGTAGACCTGCTCATGCAGGCTGGCTTGGAGAATCACTGTAGAGTAGTCGAGGGAGTGCAGCTCATAGTTACGCTGTGTTGCTACGTGTAGCAGCGCCCGAAGAGTGGTCATCTTCGGGGTCGGAGCGAAAATCTGAAAGAAGTCAACACCCTCGCGCTGACTGAAGCCTCTAGCAACGTAGTGCGCCTTGAATATTGGCGGCTCTCTAGGAGGGAGCTTCACCTTGAAGAGCCACCGGCCATCGACTACGTTCACCCTAGGTGGGGGAACTGTGTCGACGTAGGTGTCGGTGGATCTCCAAGATGCCATCTCTGCGTCCATGGCAGCTATCTACTGAGAGGCCGGGGGTCCCGAGGTTGCCACAGCGTAAGTGCAAGGGGTCGGGATGTCAATGGCATCTGGGTCACCCTCAGGGACTAGCAGCATGGAGCGGACATGAGGAGCGGCCTCGGACAGGAAAGCGAGCTCGTACTGCCGGTCCTCCAGGACGTCACTGCCAAGGGCAGGAGCACCCCCGACGGACGGAGGACGGGCGGGGTCAAAGACCAGAGCGGTGGCATAGTCAAGGCAGCAGGTAGAGGCAAAGTCAGTGATGGCAGCGACAAGAGCAGAGACACTAGGGACAGGAACAGACGGGTCGGTAAGGAGGGAGGCAAGGACCCGAGGAACAAGAGGACTAGCGGCACGAAGGAAGTCAGACAGAGGAGGCGGAGCGACAACAAGCGACGACGGAGGAGGCCACGAGAGGAGGGACGAGACACATGGGAACGAAGGAACATAGGGTGAGAATGCAGAGCAGGAGAGACAGGACGAGCAAGAGAGGCACGACGAGACCACCAGTGGGAGGGTGGGGTTGGGTGAGGAGACAAGGGTGGAGAAACAGGAGGAGAACGAGGGGGGAAGCGAGCCGAAGACGGTCCGGCGGAGGAAACACAGGGCCGTGGACAGGCAGGGGAGGCAATTGCGAGGGAGGCGCAGGCAGGTGGTTAGGGGCGGGAAGACCGAGGAGGCAAAGGGCGGACACCGGCGGCGACTGCTTCTGCTGTTGCTGCTGCTTCGCGCTAACACCAGAAACTCCAGCTACACCACGGCTACCTCCGGAACGCTCCACGTCAACACTCCCAGAACGAGTACCCTCTCCAGGACCTATGCCACCCCCAGGACTGCCGTGATGAGCCACGACAGTAACCCCAGGACTAGGACCCCCAGAACCAGCAACCCTAGGATGAGAACCCTCTCCAGCACAAGCCACGACAAGCCCCAGGACCGCCAGGACAAGCCACGACAATACCCCCAAAACTAGCACCCTCCTCAACGCCCGCACCCCTAGAGCTCGCGAACCCCCACGACGGCTGCGGCTGCTGCTGCGGCTGCAACGGCGACGAGGACGACTGCTGCTGCGGCGGCGACGGCGGCGGCTGCTGCGATGGTGGAGGAGGAGACACCGGGGAGGAGAGAGGTGGCGAGAACAGAGCCGCAGGGCCCCCAGAGTCAGCCGACTCCTCTACCGGGACAACCGACAGGAGGGGAGTGACATGAGACACAGGAGACTAGGCAAGACTGGGAGGGAGAGGAGTAGGGGCTACCCGGGAAGTGGGAACCAGGAACAGGGGCAGGGTAACCGGGAGACCACTGTGGGGAAAGCGGGTGTAAAAGGAGACTGACTCATAAAAAATGACATCACAAGAGTGAAAGAAACGATGAGACGGAGGGTGGTAAAAGTGCCAGTCAGACACGTCAAGAGGGAAGCCAAGGAAGACAGAGGGGACAATGCGGGAAGTGAGCTTGTCCATGCCAGAGGCACGAACGTGAGCGAGACAGCCCCAGACGTGGAACGCAGACACATCACCAGGGGACCCGGTCCTGAGGAGGGTCGGCAAAACCTGCGGCCGCTGGGAGTATGGCCACAGGTTAAGCTGGTGAGCGGCATCGCGAACAGCGAACGACCACAGAAAATGGGGTGCACCGGCATGGACCATGGAGGTGCAAGCCACCTCCATGACCAAACCGATGCGTCACTCAGCGACCCTATTCTTTTGTGGGTAGTCCCGCAAAATGTACGACTAGATGATGCCCTCCGCACGACAGAACTGGCCAAGCCGACTGGAGGCGAACTCGCCACAAAGGTCAGAGTAGAGACGCAGCACGGGGAGTCTGCAGTGGACTTGCACAGCTACGACCCATGGGATTAGAATGTTAGGCACGTCGGCCTTCCGCTCCAGGGGAAACACCATGGTGTAGAGCATGTAGTAATCGACAAGCACTAGAAAGTAGCGCTCTCGACTCGGCCCAGGGACGGAGGCTGGGCTGCAGACGTCTTGGTGCAGGGTAGGGAGTGGCACAGTGGTAGGGGGAAGCGAAGAGGAGTGAGGAGCACGGCGCATGCGGCCCTTGAGACAGGGTGTGCACGACGGTGCAGTCGAGGGAGGGAAAGCAGGGAGCGATGCAGAGAGACCTAAGACAAGACCGTACTAGGACATGTGACGAAGACGGGGGAGTGCGTGGTATCCTAAGGGGTGGGGCCACAACTGCGACGGCTGGGTGAGCGAACGATACAAGCAGGCCACAGCGACCTGGGTAGACGCAGGCACCTGGAGGGATGCCCCCACCGGGGGGGACGCGGTGTCAAGTGTAAACAGAACAGACTCTAGGTCCAGAGGGAACGTGGTGAGTGGGGCACCAGTTGCTGCCTTGGTATAGACCGCGTACCGCTCGTGACCGGGGAACGTAGTGGTGACGCCGAGGTCTTGAAGACAGCTGACACCAACTAGGTTCCTAGAGAATGAGGGAATGTGCAGGCCCGTAAGAGAGCTCGAGGGAACTGCCGTACAGGGGAGGGTAGTGGAGCTACGTGCAACTTCCAGATCTGAGAAGGGGTCAGCAAGCGCTACAGCGTCAAGGGCGGCAAGCGGCGTGAGCGCAGTGTGGTCGCGAAAGAAGGAGGTGGACGCACCAGAGTCAAGCATGAAAGAGACAGCAGCGGTAGTGTCCGTAGGCGGAGCAGCTAGAGTGGAGCCGAGGCTAAACAAGGCAGGTGGTCCTATGCCTGACGCGGCAGGGGAACCTAGGCTACACACAATGGACATACCTACACTAGGCAACACATGGTAATAGGGTCGAGTCACACTAGAGTCATCTGCATACATGACATACAGTGGCAAAAACAATTGTCCGTATGTTTTGCATAAATTTGGGTTTTCAGGCTTTAAGACCACTATACATTAAGCCTTAATGTTGGAGAGCCTAACCTAGCGAATGATACCATCTCAGAGTAACGAGCTAAATAGAATAAGTGATACAGTGTGGTTTTCTGCTGAGGGGTTGTACTCTCTAAGAGCACGTTAGCAAGCTCGCTCACCAGCCGCGTTAGCCAGCGCGCCGCCAGCAACTGCTGGCAGCTCCTCGCCAGCAGCATCAGCCAGCTCGCCTCCAGCAGCGTCCGCCAGCTCGCCACCACCAGCTGCTGCCAGCTTCAGCTGCTGCCAGCTTCTAGCCAGCAGCGCTGGCCAGCTAGCCCCCAGCAGCATCCGCCAGCTCGCCGCCAGCAGCTGCTGCCAGCTACTCGGCAGCAGCGCCAGCCAGCTAGCCGCCAGCAGCGTCCGCCAGCTCGCTGCCAGCAGCTGCTGCCGGCTAGTCGCCAGACAGCCGCCGCCACTTCAGCCACCATTGCCGCTGAAACCAATGCTGCTACCGCTGCCACTGCTACTGCTGCAACTGCCGCTGCAGCCAATGCCACTGCCGCAACCATTGCAGCCATAGCCATAATCGCTGCAGCCACTGCTGCTGCGGCAGCCACTGCAGCCACTTGCGCCACTGCTGCTTGCGCTGCGGCCGGTTGCGCTACCCCCGCTGCCACTGCCGCAGCTGCTGCCCTCACTGCCGCTGCTGCAGCCACCGCTACTGCAGCTTGTGCTGCCGTCGCTGCCACTGCCGCAACTGCTGCAGCCGCTGCCACTGCCGCCACTGCCGCTGCCGCCTCTGCCGCCTCTGCCGCTGCAGCCGCCAGCTGCAGCCGCTGCCCTTGCAGCCGCCACTGCAGCCACTGCAGCCACTGCTGCCACTACTACAGCTGCAGCTACGGCCGCTGCTGCCGCTGCTGCCACTTGCGCTGCTGCCACTTGTGCTGCCACCGCTTGCGTTGCCGCCGCTGCCACTACCTCAGCTGCTGCCGGCACTGCCGCTACTGCAGCGGCAGCTAACGCAGCTTGTGCTGCCGCCGCCACCACTGCCGCCGCTACTGCAGCCACTGCCACTGCCGCCGCTGCCGCTGCCGCCTCTGCCGCTGCAGCCACCACTGCCGCCGCTGCCCGTGCAGCTTCCGCTGCCACCGCTGTCCTTGCAGCCGCCATTGCCGCCACTGCCCTTGCAGCCACTGCTGCCACTGCCCTTTTAGCTGCCGCTCCCACCGCTGCCGCTCCTGTCGCCACTGCTGTTGCCAAGAGTCAGCTTTAGCCTCCACCTGCCTGGCCACCAGTAGCCAGTGTAAGAAATAGAGCTGAAAGGATTAATTAGGTAAGGAGCCCAAGGCTATATAAGTACATTGCAAGGTGAGAGAGAATGGATGAAGGGGGGATCGGAGGGAATCCCCAATGGGATCTTCGGAATCTCCAATTGGGTAATTGGAGATTGGGGGGATCACAATTGGGTGAGTTTGAGATTTTGTGAGTAGACAGCAACCCACTAGAAAATTCCTAACCTAAACTAGGATATAAAAGTACAAATACAAAAGTGGGATTTGCAATCTATTTCTAACACACCCCCATAGACTGCAAACCAGGTCATGGAGTGCATAGCCCCATGGAACGGAGAAGGCGATGGTGGTCAGCCTTGCCAAGAGCCTTGGTAAAGAGGTCGGCAAGGTTGCAATCTGAGGCGATGTACCATACCGTCAGCTAGTTACTCTGAACAAGATCTCGGATGGAGAAATGACGAAGTTCGATGTGCTTGGTGCTAGAGTGGAACACAGGATCCTTGGTGAGGTGAATGGCGCTCTGGTTGTCACACCACTATTATAATCACAATAGGCTCAGATGTGCCTATAATGAGAGATAGAGAGCACAGTCGGATTTCCGTCAGACGGCTTCAAATATTGATAACGATCTGCTCGTTGAATCAAACGGTAATATGTAAGCTGGATCTGGAGCGCGTTGCTGTCGTCTATCAGCAGCAAGTTGAATCATGAAATTCCATGAAGATTTGACGATGCTATGGCGGTTTGAGTAGCAGGAGGTAGAGCAGCTACTTTAGTCTTAGAAGTACAAACTTAGCAAGAAGAATTCGAGAGGGAGATGGTTCCCAGCCTCTACATACCCCAAGAGCCAAGGTCCAGGTTGGTGGTACACCACCATAGAGTCCCCAACCACGAAGATTCTCGAAACAAACCCTCCAAGGGGCTACACCAAGTGAAATGTAACACTACACGAAGTAGCGTTACTATTTTCACTATTTAATATTTATCTGCGTCCCTTGGGCTTGAAATCTTGAGCTCTTGGTCTTGGTTCTCCAAGATAAATTCTTCTTGAGTTGATGGGGGCTCGCTGCACGCACCTGTGATGCGATGGACACTTCACACTCGACAAAATAGAAAAAACACATGCGACACGCAAACGACGACTTGACATGCGAGTTGTAAAAACTCGCTAATGTCTTGACCGACACAAACCACATTGTGATACACCAGTCAAACACACACACAAGCACTAGATAGCAATGAGATAGACTCATAATTCATTCCATGCCATGCATGCACACACACAAACAAGGACGACAAGCCGAGTGCAAGCCATAGGGTTGCACCAATAACCACAGGGTGAGCGACTGCTGGGGGTAGCCTAGCTCAGCGAGGAGAAAGGAGAGCCAGCGTGCCTCTTGAGCAGCCATTGTGTCTGCAGAGGACCAAGTGGAGCACCAGTTGATGACCCCGCTACCAAGGGTGAAGCAGTACCCTTGGTGAGAGCGTCTGTTAGTCTGGTTATCGGCCCATGAGGAGTCTGTGTATCCTTCGAGCTTGACTGGAGAGGTACCACCGAGAGAGAGGATGTGAGACTTGGTGGCTTGTAGATAGCGGAGAACCTTCTTGGCTGCAGACCAATGGGAGGCGGTGTAGAGTCCGGAGGAGACATACGGAGAGAGGACACTAACCGGGTAAGCCAAGTCTGGTCGAGTGCACATCATAGCATACATAAGTGAACCGACTAGCTCAGGGTACGGGTCCTTGCAGGCGTCAGGAGAAGGAATCAGAGGGGCCGTGAGCTGATGCTGTAGTGGGAGTGGAGTAGAGACAGAGTTACTGGAGTCCATGTCGAACCGCTTGAGAAGGTTGTCGATGTAGGACTCCTGGGAGAGGGTGATCGTGCAAGCCTGGCGATCACGAGTGATCTCCATCCCCAGGTAGTTCTTGAGGTCACCAAGATCCTTCATGAGAAGGGCGGAGATGAGAGCAGGCTGGACAGCTGCCATCTCGGCTAGATCTTTGGCGACTAGAATGAAGTCGTCGACGTAGACGAGGATGTAGAAGGGCTCGGAGGAATGACAAACAAAGAGACTGGAATCTTAGGCGGAGGGGTGGAAGTCAAGTGCGAGGAGGACTTCCTTCACCTTGTTGTGCCACTCACGAGGAGCCTGCTTGAGGCCATACTCTGGGCACTTCAGCTTCCACACTTTGTTGGCAGGGTAAGTGTCAGGAAACCCCGGTGGACGTTCCATGTGAATATCCTCCTTGAGCTAGCCTTGGAGAAAGGCGGAGGAGACATTCATGGACTTGATCTCGAAGTTTTCGCGAGCGGCTATATCAAGAAGAGCGCGCACAGTCAGGAGCTCGGCCATGGGCGAGAAGGTTTCGAAGAAGTTGAGATACTCCTTCTAGGTGAAACCCTTTGCCATGTATCGTGCCTTGAACAGTGGAGCTTCGCCTGGGAGTTGTTTGACTCAGAAGATCCATTTTCCGCCGACGATGTTTACACCGGAAGGGGGAACAACATCGTCAAAGCTGTTGTTGCGAATGAACGCCTCGTTCTCCACATCCATTGCTGCCTTCCACTCCTTCTTACAAGGCCACAAGAGAGCTTCCTCTTTTGTGCGAGGAGTCGGAATGGTCGGGTTCTCGGTGACGTTGAGGGAAGGGCGATCAGTAATATTCAGGAAGATGTACGAGAGAAATTGGCAGACCGCGTGAAGGTACAACAGCTCCTCATGCCTGTCCTCCAGAAGTGCACGGGGGGGGGATACGGATGGAGGGGATATCACCCCCGGCAGGAAGAGGCAGGGTGACCGAACACCGGATAGAGAAGGCGGCTGGTCCCCAGGCGAGAGGCGGAG
>BQMB01000682.1:0-62555 GCA_027943415.1 Closterium sp. NIES-67 | reverse complement strand
GACAGACGGAGTGCATGCACGGGCAAAGCAGCTTACCAGGGCGGACTCGATGGGAACAGTGCCGTCGCCATGCACGCAGTCAAAGGTGGCCTGATGGATAGCAGCGGCAGGTGGGAGGGAAGGGCGAGAGGGGAAGACAGGTTGGAAGAGGCTCCAAGTGTGGGGAGCGCCAGAGGCAGGCGGGGCACAAGGCGGGCGGAAGCGGGGACGACTTGTGAGGCGCCTCACAAGGCAGGCAGAAGCGGGGACGCAGCACAGCGCACAGCACAGACACAGCGCACAGCACAGACACAGCGCACAGCGCACACAACGCAGGAGAGATTGGAAGGGGTGGGTGAGCAGCGGCTCACATCGGAGTGCAGGATGTCGGGCAGGTCGTTGAGCGGGTCCTTGGGGGAGCCGTACCTGCAGTCGGGGGGCGCGGGGGGGAGGGGGAGAGAGAGCAGTACGATACGCGAGTGTGAGGGCCACGACCGATGGAAATTGGAGGACGGAGAGACCATGTTGGGAGAATGAGTACGGATGGAGAAGGTAAGCAAAGGCGAGGGGCATACTGCGAGTGGAAGGGCGTGTCGAGGCCCGTGCCATAGATGGTGTAGAAGTCCACAGACGGAGGCAGGCGCGCCTTGGCCCAGATGCGCCGCGTCTCGTCCGCCCACCGCACGATGTCCCGGTTGAACGGCAGCGGCACGGTGCGCCCGTTCACCTCGATCTGCTCGCTCCGATGCAAGGGGCACAGCATGATGCAAGGGGCACAGCATGCAACGTTAGGAATGTAAGATGCACATGGCGTGACAAGTCCGGGTGGAGAAACAGCAAATCTTAGCAAGCGCCTGGCAGCAGCCACAGCCCGCCTTACACCCAACCGTTCACCTTGTTGTCCTGCAGCGCGCGGTCCATGGCGTCGAGGATGTCCGGCAGGTGTGTGAAGCGCTGCTCCACCACGCCCTCGCCCAATAGGCCCTCCTTCACACCGCCGCCCAGCAGAGTCTCTTTCGCTCCCTCCCCAGCAGCTCTCTCCGGGCTGCCACCCCCCGACAGCGACAGCGTGTCCGCCACGCTGCTCGCCTCGCCGCTGCTGCTCGCGCTGTCGCTGCTGCTGCCGCTCTCGCTGCCGCTCTCGCTCTCGCTTTCGCCGCCCCCTCAGCGTCCCCTCCGCCACACGCGGCCCCTCCACCGTCCCTCCCCTCCTGCGCGCCCTGCACCTTGTTGTCCCCCGGGCGGCGGCGCACGACCCTGAGCTCGGGCTTGTTGCCGCCCCAGTGGAAGTCGTAGTCCGCCATGAGCTCGTACACCGACGGGCACTCCACCATCTGCCGCGCCACACACGAGACGTGCACGAGGGCGTGGGGATGGCGCGGTCACAGGTGCAAGGGATGGATGAGCAATAACGAGGATGCGGTGTTCCAAGAAAGGCAACGGGTGGGGGAAGTAGGTGCAGGACGCCAGTGAATAATACAGCCACGAGTGGTACATAACGAGAGAGAGGCACGGACGAGCTGGTGCATGGTCCATACCAGTTGGTGCATGGTCCACTTGGAGATGAAGAGCGACTTCTGCCAGCCCTTGAGGAACTCCACGCCCGTCAGCAGCGTGTCCATGATGAACCCCGGCGCGCCTGCCGCACGGCCAAACACGCAACGCAACGCAAGGGGGACGCGCACGGAGGGAGGAAGGGGAAGTGGTAAGGCGAAGCGGTGATGCGTGGAAATTAGAGGCATGGGGAGAGAGAGGAAGCGCGCGGAGTGGCAGCCAGCACGGGAGTAGCGAAGCGATGCACCGAACCGACGCCTGTCCCGCACCACTCCGTGCGGATGTGCCTAGCCAATCCGCACCGCACCCCTCGCGCACCTCCCCCATACGCGCGCAGCTCTTCCCCGCGCCCACGTTCCCACCCCCCGCTTGCCTCTGAAGGGCGCGGCGATGGCGACCCACTTGCGCACGAGGCGCTTGACGTCCGCCGGGTGCAGCGCGGCGAGCGACTTGAAGAGCAGCCCGCCCATGCTGTGCGTCACCACGTCCACCCGCCGCCCCGTCGCCGCCACTATCGCCTCCAGCCGCGCGCGCAGCCGCTCCAGCGTCTCGGGCAGCCTGCCACGTGGATACAGGGTTACGGGTGGAATTCGACAAGCGCTTGAATGTCTCGATCAGTTAGCTATTAAAATTAAAGAGAACTGAAGCGCGTAAGGTTGAAGGTTAAGCAAAAAGAGGTTAACAGGAGCAGACGCGGAGGCTGACCGGTTGCTCTGGCGGAAGTCGTAGCCGAAGCCGAAGAGCGACTCGCCGTCCTTGAAGCCCCACTGGCGCATCTCGACGACCATGTGGTGGTAGTAGCACACCACGTCCACCGGTACCGACTGCCGGGGGTGTGAGGGGGGGGGTTGTGAAGATGAGAGAGGCGTGAGCTGAGGTGGAGGAGATCGTTGCACACATAACATGGCGTGAGCGCGATACGGAGCGGAACGCATTCACGAGCAAAGGAAGAAATCACACGCAGCTCGCAGAAGCAGGGAGGCGAGCAGAAGCTCGAGGCGCGGTGCTCACGACATCGGGGTCGAGGATGTCGCAGCTGTAGAGCCCGTGGTTGTCGTCCGGCACCTCGATGTGCGACTCGCGGTCCAGCGACTCCGTCTTGCCTGCCACCCACCACATCCGGGGAACGGGTGAAGGGGTGAAGGGGAAGGTAAGTGGACTGGAGGATGGAATAAATCGTTGCTCCCGCACTGAAGTGGCCTAACCTGTTTCGGGATTGTACTTGGACCATAGCTTGGTACGAAACTCCTGATCCGCGTTATAGAGGCGGACCCATATCCGCTCCTTCTTCTTCCCGTCGTTGCTGATCGCGTTCAGAATAGAGCCTCCAATCCCCGGTATAAGCAGCACCGGATTAAACTCCGCTGCCGTATCATGAGGCTTCGGTCGTGGCTTGGGCCACCATGGTCGCCAGCCAACCATAGCTGCACTCTAGGCTGGAAAGACTAGCTTCTACGGCGACTAAGTTGAAACCCTAAGATTGTGTGACTCTGGCTGGGCTGGCGACCTGCAAGCGGTGGCTGAAATGGGTGAGAGATGAAGCACACAGAAGCAGCGGGGTGGAGGCGTTGCACCGTACTGCACCGGAGTGGAGTGGGCTCGCTCGGCTAAAGGAACGAAACGAAACTGGTGGAGGTGGATTGATGAGCACCGCACCCCTGCCTGTCCGAGCCACTTTCCGAGCCACTTGCTCCAAACCTTCTCGCCGGGCCTCTGCTTCCTGCCACCGCGCCCGACGGGGAGTCCCTCCAGCTGCTGCTGACGACGAGACTTGTGTGGCAGCGAATCGATTGGCAAAACGTGGCGAAATTTGACGTCCCGTCAGCTCAAGCCTGGACGATATGACGGTGCAGCCGTTACCTGCCTCAAGAGGTTCGCGAAATCCTGAAGACACCCCCTCTTCGGCGAAATGCGAGCGTCGTGTACTGTGCTGTACTAAAAATCTCGTGTGTTCGTTGCTGTTTGTTACCCGAATTCTAACGGCATCCCCAACCTCGATAAAACTTTCAACGCTGAGATGTTCAAAACAAACCATGCTTGAGTGTTCGCCGTAGGATACGGTTTCCAGGTTCAACGATCCACTCCACACGCACCCCTTCTTAGTCTGTCGGTCGCCAGAGCAATGTTGCCGACGTTACCTCGCTCGAGCCGGAAGGAGTGACAAGCTGCGACATTTCGCGTATGGTGTCCCTTCAGCCGCGCAACAGCGGCTCCCCCAAGGTCGCTACGCGATCGTCGTCGTCGGATGGCGGCAAGCCGCGCTTTCTGTCGGCCGCCATGTCCGCCGTCACGGAGCGCAACCGCTTCACGGAGATCGTCTTCGCGGCGCTGCTGCTATCCGCTTCGCTGCGCATCTGGCTCGACCTGCGCCTCCACGCCCCGCGCGCCGCCTCCCTCCCCTGCCACACCGACGGCTCGCTTCAGCTGACCGACCAATCGGTGTCAGCCACGTCAGCATACCGCAACGACAGCGTCGTAGCGCTGCCCGGTCGCGCGTGGCGGCTGCCGGCGGGAGTAGCGCGGTCGTACGGCGGGCTGGGCGGCGGCAAGGTGGACCCGGCGCGCTTCCGCCTGCACGTGAAGGTGCTGGTCTTCGACCGCCCCGCGTACGCCCTGCGCTGCCTGCGCGCGCTGGCCGACGCGCTGTACGACGCGGAGCCCGTGTACCTCGACGTCTTCGTCGACCACCCCTTCGCGCTGCGCGCCGACGCCGCGCCCTGGTCGCCGCGCACCGCCAGACGCGTGGCGGCCTCCCATTCGCTGATGGCGCAGATCGACGCGTTCGCGTGGCCGCACGGGCCGAAGCGCGTGATGTACCGGTCGCAGAGCGCGGGGCTGCAGGGGCAGTGGGTGGAGGCGTGGTGGCCAGAGAGCCTTGCTGACGTGGCGCTGATAGTGGAGGACCACGTGGTGGTGTCGCCCCTGTACTACCGGTACCTGAAGCGCCTGCTGGCGCGGTACTACTTCCGGCGCGGCGAGTTCGACCCGCACATGCTGGGCGTCTCGCTGCAGCGCCAGTCCTTCGTGCCTGGCCTGGGCGGGGACCCCCTCCCCCCGCTGGCGCACAGCGCGCCGTTTCTCTACACCCTCACGGGCACGTGGGGGCAGGCGCTGCTGCCCGGCCCTTGGCAGCAGTTCCGCGTGTGGCTGGACGAGCGACGCTACAACGGCAGCCGGCAGCCGACTGTGGGGGGGACTGAAGACCACGCAGTGGTTCAAAGATAAGGTGGGGGGGGGGGGAGGGGGAGGAGAGATTGAGAGGACAGGAGGAGTTCAGGTCGAGCCAGACACGCCATTGCATCGCTACCCTCCACCCCTTAGCTTCCATGGCCGTCTCCGTCCGCCATCCCCGTCGTCCTCCTGCCCTCCGCCCCCTGCTCCCCTTGCTTTGAGGCGCCTCAAAACTAGACTCCTGCCCTCCGTCCCCTGCTCCCTTGCTTTGAGGCGCCTCAAAACTAGACTCCTGCCCTCCGTCCCTGCTCCCCTTGCTTTGAGGCGCCTCAAAACTAGACTCCTGCCCTCCGTCCCCTGCTCCCCTTGCTTTGAGGCGCCTCAAAACTAGACTCCTGCCCTCCGTCCCCTGCTCCCTTGCTTTGAGGCGCCTCAAAACTAGACTCCTGCCCTCCGTCCCTGCTCCCTTGCTTCAGGCGCCTCAAAACTAGACTCCTGCCCTCCGTCCCCTGCTCCCCTTGCTTCCAGGCGCCTCAAAACTAGACTCCTGCCCTCCGTCCCCTGCTCCCTTGCTTCCAGGCGCCTCAAACTAGACTCCTGCCTCCGTCCCCTGCTCCCCTTGCTTGAGGCGCCTCAAAACTAGACTCCTGCCCTCCGTCCCCTGCTCCCCTTGCTTCAGGCGCTCAAAACTAGACTCCTGCCCTCCGTCCCTGCTCCCCTTGCTCCAGGCGCCTCAAAACTAGACTCCTGCCCTCCGTCCCCTGCTCCCCTTGCTTCCAGGGCAACCGGCGGTGGTCGCCGTGGGCCATCAAGTGGGCGTACAGCCACGCCATGCTCTCGCTCTACCCGCCGCTGCCCGCCAACCTCTCCCTCGCCTTCCCCTCAAGCGCTCCGCATCCCCCGCCGACGCCCCCCTCGTGCCCCTGCTGCCGGGGATGGGCGCACCTGGAGGGAGGGCACAGCTGGGGGGGCACGGGTGGAGGAGGCGGGGCGGAGAGGAGGGGGGCGGGGAGGGGGGGTGGAGGGCGCAGTGAGGGCGTGGGTGGAGGGCGCTGCCGCGCATGGCGCAGGTGCGGCGCTTCGACCTGTGTGCGCGCCAGCTGAGGCACCTGCCCGTGGGGCGGTCGCTGGACGATCTGCACTCGCTGCTGGCCGCCACGCACCAGGTGCGCTGCTTCCGGTTGTAGCGGGCGCTCTGTGGCTCGTGCTCCTCGCTCAGAGATGCGACTGGCACTCACGCACTGCTCCATGCCGCGCCCTGCTGCTCGCCGCTGCCTCACACCCCCTGCTGCCCACGTGCAGTCACTGTATCCCCTACCGCTTTCTGCCCGGTACATGCCCCCACCTCCCCCTCATCCCCCCTCCCTGGCAGGACAAGCGCGTCTCGCTGGTGGTGGTGCCGCGGGGATCCAAGGACCTGCTCAACAACTGGCTCTGCCACCTGGACGGCAGCGGCCTGCGCTCATTCGTCCTCATCGTCCCCATGCCAGCCTGGCAGCTGAGCTGTCCGCACGTGGCCTCGCAGCCTTCCACCTGCCGCCAATCAGCAGGCGCCAGGCGGCACAGGGGCTGGGCAGCTGGCAGCGAGGGAGGGTTGAAGCAGTGAGGGAGAAGGAGGTGCAGGGGGATGGAGGAAGGGGAGGAGGGGAGGAGGTGGACGCTGGTGGAGCAGTGAGGGGGAAGGGGGGAGGAGGAGGAGGAGGAGGAGGAGGAGGAGGGCATGCAGAGGGGGACGGGCGCAACTGGTGGACGGCGCGGCACATAGAGGTGGTGGTGGCGGCGCTTTCGCAGGGCTTTTGATGTGTCCCTCAGCAACGTGGACGCCGTGTGGCGGGGCGACCCATGGCCACAGGACGCCCAGGGGCTCATCCCTGCTGACGTGGACATGTGGGGCCACCTCAACACTGCTGATGTGGCCTCCAGCTATTTTGTGATTCGCTCCCGTGCTGCTACAGTGTCAGCATGGGGCCAGCTGGCAAAGCTGTGTGCGCAGGCGTCCAAAGGTGGAGCCAAGGGGGGCATGGACAGGGGGGAGGTGGGGTGTGGGGAGCCCGGGAGTGGCGTGCAGCAGAGGCAGATGCGCGTGCTTCTGACTCAGGCAATGCACTTCAAAGAGGTGCCCTCCATACCCTTCACACGCGACGGAGCCGCGCGAGTGCCCAAAGGCACACTGCTGCCGGCCTTGCTACCACCCCAATCCCTGACGAAGGGTGGTAAGGTAAAAGCAATGGACAGCATTGGACTTTGGGTGATTGATGACTTTGACCTTGCCTGTAAGGCTGTGACATGCAAAAGGAGGTTGTATACTGCTGGTTCTGATTAATACGAGTGTATTCTAGATTGGAAGTATTAAATTCCGGGGGTCATCCGTTCGCTAACTTCGTCATCGTCGTCGGTATGCCTGCGGTTCGTGAACCCTCGCTGGGGGAGTTGAGAGGTGGGCAGCGGTTGCGTGTGTGGCTGGGAAGGCAGGAGGGTCGAGGCGCGATAGGGGGGATGTGGCGCTGTGCTGGCATGGGATGCACGGATGGCGGATTGGCGGGGAAGCGTCATCTGAAATTTGCAGTCCACTCGCGCCCCGCAGGGACGAGTGAGAGTGAGGCGCGCAAATAAATGTCCGACACAAATTGCAATGTCGCGGTGCATGCACCTCCTGCTCGGCAACGCTGCTGCCCAGCCATGGCTGCTCGCTTCAACCACTCACTCTCACGACCTCCGCCCCTGGACTGGGAATTCGACTGAGTTACATCCACACCGACGACGAAGAAGGTCTCTCACCCTTCCTAATCTAAAGCGAGCAAGGAATTAGCTCCAGACTGAAACGTCGCTCTCATTTTCCCGCTCGCTGTCACTCGCCCCCCTCTGCACACACTGTGAGTGCTGGCTGCAGCACGGGGAGACTGTTCAACCCGGTGGTAGGAGATGCAAGTCGGTAGAATGAACGCGGTTATGGCGAGCCACGCAGTCGCGCCACGGCAATGGGTACCGCCCCAGTGCGGCGCATACATGGAGACGAGGCAAGAGTTTGTGGGGGCAAATTCAATGGCGGGCGGCGAATGCGGAATTGAGGAGCCGCAAGCCCTTTGGTGCGTGGCAGCAGTCGCATCGCACTCGCACTCGCACTCGCACTCGCACATGCTATCTCATGCCATGCGTTAGCCTCTCTTTGCGCGCACATTGGTTCAACAATTCCGCTGTGTTGATTGGCGCCGGTTCTACGAATTACTGGTGCGCTATGAAGCTCAACCATATAGAACTTTCGCCGCACCGCTCCGCACTGTGCCGCTCGTTGCCTAAGCTACTTCTTGCCGCTCACCTGCGCCCCTGCACTTCCCCAGGTCCGGCCTTCAAGCGGCCATGGCATCGCCCGGCGGCATCGCCGCGTGGAGCCAAGGCACTGCGAGTGCACGCGGCGTTGAGCCTCGACGCCAGGTGGTGAGTCGCTGCTGCCGTCGCCGTCCGCTGCTCATTCCATTTCGCTCCGCCTTCCTCCGCATGCCCCCCTCGTCCGCCCCGCTGGCTTGTGTGCCGCGCTGCATGCTAATTCCGGCTCAGCCGTTCCGCCACCCCTGCGTCTTCTTCCCCCTCCAGCAGCACCGCCACCGCTCAAGATCCCTTCTCGCTGCTCTCCACCGTTCCGCCACTCCGCGCGCCGCCGCTGGAGGAGAGTCTCGCGATGGCGGACGAGGCGGGCGGAACGCGGCGGTGGAGACACGTGAACTCGGAAGGGACTTGCGCGCTGTCGAAGCGCCCTCAACCCCCAATCGCCTGGTGCGTGCGCGCGGCGTCAGTGGTGCCAAGGGCGCCCTCCTCTGCCGCCCCTCGTCAACTGAAACTCCTTCCTTCTGCCCGGTAACCACGCCCTCCCCTCCCTCGCCCGCCCGCCCCCCCCTCCCTGCAGGCGTCCCGCCTGGGCGTGCTCATCCTAACCGCGGCGGCGGCAGCGGCGGCGGGGGCGGGCATGTCGGCGCAAGCCGTGCAGGCGGAGGCCGTGCAGGCGGAGGCCGTGCAGGCGGAGGCATTGCAGGTGAGAGTGCCGGGGGGGCGGTATGTCCGGCGGATGATGGCGGGCGGGTAGACAAGATCCCTGGTGCCGCTGGCTCGTCGTTCTTATTCGTCCTCTGCCCGCCCGCCGCTCCGTTATCTCCGTGTCCGCCCACCAGGCTCCGACAGCAGCTACGCCCACTGGGGCGCCTGTGCCGTCCGCAGCACTGGCGGTACCGGAGGCAGACTGCCAGGCGGCAGCAGCGTTGCAGCTGCCGCCTGTAGCGGCGGTTGCTGCTGTTGCCGTGCCAACCGTCGGTCCGATTGGTAGCAGTCGTTCTCCACGTCAGCAGACAGCTCAGCAGCACGTGGCAGCGCTGGAGGGGCGCGTGGCGCGCATGATGGCGTGGGTGCGGCAGGGCAGGCGCGGGCACGCGGGGGGCACGGCGGGCACGGGGCGAGAGGGGCAGGCGGCAACGGCGCAGCAGGCAGAGGTGAGGAGAGGGTGGGATGAGAGTGAGGGGGGGCAGGGAGAGGGCGAAAAGGAGGGGCTTCTTGTCTTGCGCTGTGCCCTCCATCCTTCGACTGCCATCCCGCCCTTACTCCCTCCCTATTCGCTCCTCGTGCTCCGCCCCCCCACTCCTTCCCCTTGGCCTGCAGCTGCGGCGGCGAGTGGCGGGCGTGGTGGAGGGGCGCAGGGCGACAAGTGGGAAGCAGCAGGGGGAGGGGGAGGGGGAGAGGGGGCTAGGGGCGGTGAGTGTGGAGGAGGTGGGGAGGGGAGTGGGAGGAGCGGGGTTCCAAGAGATGGGTGGAGAGGATGTGCGGCGGAGCGGCCATGTGGATTGGCTCAAGGGGATAGCAGGGCAGTACGGCATGGCGCTGCCATCGCCTGCAGGGGCCAGGGGAGGAGCAGCCGTGGCAGCAGAGGCGGAGTCAGCAGCAGCGGCATCAGCGGTGGTGGCGGGGAGGGTGCTGGCGGCATTGAGGGGAGCGGAGCATCTCGCGGGGGCGGCACAGGAGCGCGCCACGGCGCCGGGCTCTCTGCCCCCTGCAGCTGCAGCCGCTAAGACAAGGTTGCAAGCGCCGGAGCAGCAACTGTCACGACTGGAACAAAAGCTGGTGAGTGTGGGGGCGGACAGGGGAAGGGGCAACGAGTTTGGAGCAGCTTTCGATGCTTGTCGCTTCCATGCCTCGTCCCTGCGCCTTCCCTCGCACCGTCATTCCGCCCTCGCCTCGGTGGTGTCTGATGCCGCCGCCTGTCTCTGTCCTGCGTCCATGCATACCTCATGTGAGAGCAGCGCGACGCAGAGGCGAGTCGCGACCGCTACGAGGCGGCGGTGCAGTGGACGGAGGGCCGCCTGGCAGCGCTGGCCAGCCTCGCCCTCACCGTGGGCAGTGCGCCCTCGCCCGCCCTCGCCGCCTCCCGCTCCCACCTGCTCTCCTCTCTCGCCTTCGCCCAGAAGCGAGCGCATGAGGTAAGAACATGCGGGGGCGATGTGATTGGGATGGCAAGATGGCAATGGCACCATGGGGACTGCACAATTGGGATGAAGGATGGGGTATCCCTTTGTTGAGCAGTGAGGATGGTGTGAAGCATGTGTGGGACATGCATGAGACATGCGTGCGAAATCCAAGGTGGCATATGCTGACCTGTCAACTGGTGCTGCTCGTTTCTTCTCGGCCGCCTGTGCCCTGCGTGCGTGCGTGTGTGCGTGCGTGCAGGAGGAGCAGCGAGTCAACCAACTCCGCCAGCAGCTCGCCACCACCTGCAATCTGCCGCATTCCGCCTCCTCCCCCTCTTCCTCGTCCCCATCCTCCTCACCGCCCTCCACCGCACTGCCTCCATTCCAATCGGCCATAACGCCACCTGCGCCCCCAGCCTTCCTCCTTGCACCGTCAACAGCACCCCTGTCAACCCCCCCCTCTACGTCATCACCCCCCTCCGCCTCCTCGCACCCCTCCAAACCAGCTCCGCCTCGCTCGCATTCCCTGCCATCGCGGCCCCTCGCCCACACTTCTTGGCACCCTACCGAGGCCGCTGCCCACGCCACCAGCACCACCCTCACCAGCAGCCTCAGCCCCGCCAGCAGCCTTGCTGCGATGAGCATTCTCCAGCAGGTGAGGTTCGCTCACGCCCTCCCGGCTGCAGCACTCTGTGCTCCGCATCCGATCAGACCCCGTCCCGCTCGTGTTCGATGCCCCGCTGCACCGCACACCTGCCTCAGGCCCCCTGATCCCCTGCTTCTGCTGCTCGCACCCCGCTCTGACCGCGTGTGTGTGCGCTTGCACTGTGCTCACCACCTCCTCCCCCCTTTCTCTCCCCCCCCCCCCTCCCCCTCTTTTCCAATCCCCCCCCAGGCGCCAGTGCTGGTGGAGGGGGTGCGGGTGGGGGAGTGGGCGCGGGAGTACGTGGCGGAGTCGGTGGCACAGGAGCTCAGCAAGCGACGCACGGGCCACGGGGGCGGCAACTGATGTGCCAGACAAAGTAGACGCCACAGCAGCCTTCAGCAGGCATATTTCTTTGCTCGTGCAAAGATATGTACATAGTTTTTGTGCTGTATTTCGTTCAATAGCGAAGCCTACAAGGAGACAAACTTTGTGCAATATATTGATGGGCATTGGGTTATTTTGGGCCATGTCCACAAGGGCAAGTGGTACAATACGGAAACTGATGTACGACATTGCGAATGACTTTTGCAACATATTGCGCATGACTTTTGCAACGTATTGCACATGACTTTTGCAACGTAGCTTTAGGATAGCTACTGGTACCTTTCACGTCTATGAAATTTACCACCAGACCCTGCTTTACTCTACGCTATGTACATCATCATCACTCATGGGGTTTGCTTCTGTGGGAACGCAATATGAATGGGCTTGTCCTAAATTCTGTCGGCACTGTTCCTCGGAGAGTGTCATCTCGATACGGGTCAGGAGGACCCGTGAGTGAACATTGGCTGCATTGTGGGCCAATGTTGGTGCTCGCGAACCTTGGGGAATGGTTGGTTTGTGGACCAACGCTGCTGCGGTTCAGGGGAATTCTTCCAGTCAGGTGCTGGCGTGCTGCCCCATCAGAGTTTTTGGAGCCACCAAAAGCAGGATGGTGTGGCGTTGGTTCGAGAGTGGAACTTCGGTGCTGCCCTGATTGGTTAGGTCTGGGTTGGAAAGCGATCAGAGATTTCAGAGGCATGCAGCACGAGTGTACTGAAAGGGCAACTATTGTGGGCTGGATAGCGAGTTTCGCCATGATCAGGGTCTTTCAAATATTGGGGCAAACTCCCTTCTACACCCCCCGAAACCCACTTCACCATCAACAAAATTCAGGGGCTTAACCTATCCGAAGCACGGAAAGCACTCTGAATTCTGGAAAGAACCCTTCTGCATTTGAACCCTTTCAGGAATTCCCCCTCGTGGAGAAAAGGGTACGACAGAGCCCAAGCGACCACATGGGCAAATCCATGTTCCTGTTTGTGGCTGGCTGTTTCGAATCACAGTCCGCATCTTCCATTCATGGCTCCAGTCCAGCCTATAGATAGCATCAGTGGTTCTCGACTGGTCTAGCAGCACCGCTGCTGTCCGACGCTACCCAGAGTAGCGCCCAGAGTAGCGTCGAGAGTAACGTCCATATTCAGGTGCTATTTTGGCTCCGAGACTCGAGGAGCTTGCGCTGCTAGCCGCAGCTACTGCATGCACTACCGAGGCCAGTAGGGCAATGGTGCCATCCCTTCGCGACCCCGTTTGCCTCGTCTCCATTCTTCGCGCAGCGCGATCGGTAGGGTAGGGAAGACTAAGCTGCCCGCTCCTTTCGGACGCACGCCGTCCCTGCGAGGCCCACCCGTTCTCGTGCAGATTGCCTGCCTCGAGTAACTCCCCCTTTCCTCGGTCCCGAAGGTCTCTCTCGTTTTCTCGAGCCTCCCCTCGGCCTGGCCGTCGGCCGAGCGTGAGACGAGTAGCGGCGAGGCTGATCGGCAGCGGCAGGTGAATGTGTCGCTAGGCGCCGACCAGCGCCACCGCATGGATCCCGCCGCTCCCTCGTCGAGCGGCGATCGCCCGGCGACAGGCGCGGCGGGGGAGGCGGAGAGGCGGCAGCGGCAGCGCGTGAAGCGGGAGGTGTGCGACGAGGTGCTGCGCAAGCTGCGCGAGGCGCGCCACCCGTGCCTGCAGGCCGCCGGCATCGAGAACGACCTCCACGCGCACTTCAACCGCCTCCCCACCAGGCGAGTCGACCTCCCCACCAGGCGAGTCGACCACCGTCTGGCCCCAACCCTTGGCCGCGCTTCGCCGCCGTGGCCACACTCGACTCCATGGGCGCGGTTGCTCACTGGCAGCCAGAGTGACTCGTCGTCCCATCGCTCGGCCTGACCCGTTGTGTGCTGGCGCTGCTTGCGCGTGCGCCTTTGTCCGTGGGATGGCATGGTGCAACAATGCAATGCATGGCGTGACATGGCATGGCGTGCAATGCATGGCGCGCCACGTGGCGGCAGGTACGCGTTGGACGTGAACACGGAGCGCGCGGAGGACGTGTTGACGCACAAGCGCCTGCTGGAGGAGGCCGCACGCCTGCACGGGCTGCCCGTCTTCTTCGTCCGCGCCGTCCGGGTACCACCTCGCGCCCGCGCTCGCGCTCCCCCCTCTCCCCACCCCCCCCTCCTCCCCCCACCCCCCCGCGCTGCTCGCGCTGCTCTCGCTGCTCGCTCCCTCGTCCATCCCTCATTGCGCCCCCCGCTGCCCCTCCCAAGGCATGCCTGGCGCAGCGCCATGCGCGCTTGAGCAAGCCCGCCGCTGAGGTCCCACTGTGCGCCCCTCCGTGCGTGCATTCGTGCTGCGCTCCCCGCAGATGGTGGCGGCGGGCGGCGCAGCAGCGGGCGAGGAGGGGCAGCCCGCCAGCATGGACACGGACCACCACCTCCCCGCCGCCCTGCACCCCCAGGGGTAACCGCCCCTCGCACCCCTCCCTCGCCCAGCGCGCTCCTGCTGGCCCGTCCTCTGCCATCGCCGCTTTCACGCCTGCGCGCACGCATCTCCCCCTCCCTCCCCCTTGTCTTCTTCTGCACCTCCCGTTCCTTCCCGCCCATTCTCCTCATCTCCTCATCTCCACGCGTTGCGTCTCTCCAACCTGCCAGTTTGACACACCCCCCTCCCCCTCCCCCTCCCCCTCCCCCTCCCCCTCCCCCGCCCTCACCCCGCACTCTCGTTCAGCGCGCTAGCGCCGCCAGCGTTTGGGTCGTCGCCGAACCTGGATGCGCCGGTGCAGGGCGGCGGGCAGGGCGCGGGCGCCATGGAGGACGACCAGCATGGGTCCCTCAGGTACGACCAGCATGGATCCCTCAGGTACGACCAGCATGGATCCCTCAGGTACGACCAGCATGGGTCCCTCAGGTACGACCATACAGGCGCGGTCGACTGGTGGCGGGCACAATGGGGCGTGTGGCGTGTGGCGTGTAGCGTGTGGTGTGGGGCCATGGGTTGAGGCGGTGGTGGTGAGAGAGAGAGGGGCTCTAGAGGCTGCTGCGGCCCTGGATCGGCCAGAGGTGTCTGCTCTCTGGCTCTCTGGTTCTCTGGCTCTCTGGCTCTCTGGCTCTCTGGCTCTCTGGCTCTCTGGCTCTCTGGCGCCATGAGTGTGGCGCCATGAGGGCAGTAACATGGGTGTGGCGCCATGAGGGCAGTAACATGGGTGTGGCGTTGGCAGCCAGCACCGCCAGTTATCCGCCCACCCCACCCCACCCCACCCCACCCCACCCCACAACACATCCACCTTCGCTGCCCCTGCCACCTCATGCCCGTCGCTGCTCCCTCCTGCGCCCTCCCATGCGCCCCTCCCACCGTTTGGCAACCCTGCCCCCTGTGGCAGCGCGCCATACTACAACGTGCCCATGCACGAGGTCACCTTCTCCACCTTCGACCGCCCCAAGCTGCTCAGCCAGGTGGGTGGTACCTGCTCAGCCAGGCCAGTGGTACCTGCTCAGCCAGGTGGGGGATACGTGCTTAGCCATGCTAGTGGTACCTGCTCAGCCAGGTGGGTGGTACCTGCTCAGCCAGGCCAGTGGTACCTGCTCAGCCAGGTGGGTGGTACCTGCTCAGCCAGGCCAGTGGTACCTGCTCAGCCAGGTGGGGGATACGTGCTCAGCCAGGCCAGTGGTACCTGCTCTGCCAGGTGGGCGATACGTGCTTAGCCAGGTGATAAGTGGTCAGGAAGGTGTTTACTGTCCAGCACCACACCATCAAATCCTCTTCCTTTGGACATCCTTTCCCTTTGAACCCCCTCCCATCCCCTCCCTCCCATCCCCTCCCTCCCATCCCCTCCCTCCCTCCCCCCGCTCCCCTCCCCCCTCCCCTTCCGCCTGTGGTGGCAGCTGTCGGCGGTGCTGGCGGACGCGGGGCTCAACATCCGCGAGGCGCACGTCTTCTCCACGTCCGATGGGCTCTCCCTCGACGTCTTCGTCGTCGACGGCTGGCCCACCGAGGTGCGCCTAGCACCCCACCCAGGTGCGCCTTGCACCACACCAGGTGCGCCTTGCACCCCACCCAGGTGCGCCTTGCACCACACCCAGGTGCGCCTTGCAGCCCACCCAGGTGCGCCTTGCAGCCCACCCAGGTGCGCCTTGCACCCCACCGAGGTGCGCCTTGCAGTCCTCCCAGGTACGGCCCACCCAGGTACGGCCCACCCAGGTACAGCTGTCGCCTTGTGGCGCCATGCCCCTCCTCAGCGCTGTCAGGTCATCTTATTCCTCACAAGCCCCTTCCCTCCCCATCCCCCCTGTCTCCCTGTCGCCTGGCGTGTGTGTGCCGTGTGCCGTGTGCTGCGGCCTGCCAGGACGTGGTAGACCTCCACGCAGCGTTGGTGCGAGTGCTGCAGGTCAGACCCACGCCCTTGCTTCTCGCATTCCAAGCTGCACACATTGGTGGAACAATTGATGCCTTTGTACAGCCTTGCGTGCTGCGGGACATGCAGCTCTCCACATTCACGCAATGTGCGCACATGCACTCCATTTTTCCATTGCCTGCTGCCACATCGCACGCTCGTCCCCTCTCCTCTTTCTCCACCTGCACGCACCCATCAAACGCACCCATCAAACGCACCCATCAAACGTACCCATCAAACGTACCCATCAAACTCACCCATCAAACGCACCCATCAAACGCACCCATCAAACGCACCCATCAAACTCACCCATCAAACTCACCCATCAAACGCACCCATCAAACTCACCCATCAAACGCACGTGCTGCCCCTCATTTATCCGTCTCTCCCAGATGGGGGCGGGTGCAGCTCTCTCCATGCAGCCAGAGGCGTCAGGCCAGTCGATGCAGTCGGCGCCCGGCCCTGCCATGTCAGAGTCAGCAGGCATGTCCGCGCCGGCCGCAGTGGGGCACGTACCAGGGTCGCACCTGGCGGGGTCGCTGGTGTCGGGTGCGGAGTCGCGGGTGCCGATCCCGTCAGACGGGCGGGACGACTGGGAGATCGACAGCCAGCAGCTCAAGCTGCACCACAAGATCGCCTCGGGCTCCTTTGGCGACCTGTCAGTGGCGGGCATGGCACACGGGGATGGGGGTTGGTTTAATTCGCTGTGTTTGAATCAACCTGCTTAGTGCCGTGTCCTGACTTCGTGTGCCTTTCACGGCATGGCATGGTGTGGCATGGCGTGGGCGTGGCATGACACGGCACCAGGTACCGCGGCACGTACTGTGGGCAGGACGTGGCGATCAAGATCTTAAAGCCCGAGCGGCTCAACGACTCCCTGCAACAGGAGTTTGCCCAGGAGGTGTACATCATGAGGTGAGGGGTGCATCATGAGGTGAGGGGTACATCATGAGGTGAGGGGTGCATCATGAGGTGAGGGGTGCATCATGAGGTGAGGGGTGCATCATGAGGTGAGGGGTGCATCAGGAGGTGAGGGGTGCATCAGGAGGCGAGGGGTGCATGATGAGGTGAGGGTTCACGAAGTGTACATAATGGGGCAAACTTATGTGATGGTGTTGTCTTACATAATGCAATTTTGGGAAGTGTAGCTTGCCATGCCAGTGCCTGTTGACCCCTCTTCCACCACCTCGTGCACTCTGCTGCGCCTCGTCCTGCTGCGCCTCGTCCTGCTGCCCCTCGTCCTGTGTGTGGCATGACAACCCTTCACCTTAACAGGAAGGTTCGCCATAAGAACGTGGTTCAATTCATTGGAGCCTGCACGAAACCACCTAACCTCTCTATAGTCACAGGTATGCACAGCAACCACTTTGAAGTCATAGGTGCGCCACCAAACGGACATTCGAACCAGAGTAGGTTTTGAACATCTTTCTAGTCACAGCATGCAGTAGCCACACAGAGGGGGGGGGGGGGGAGGCGGAATAAGAGGGGCTACGTGGCAAGCATGGTTCGATACTTACAATATGTCACATACTCCCCCAGATGTTTGATACTGGTCCTGGTCAGATGTGAAGTATCAATGTGTTACTATAGTAAATTCAATACTAGCCAGAGGCTTGATACTTAGCTATTGTTTGGTATTTACCATATGTGTGCTGCGAAGCAGCTCTGCTCAAGTACAAAAAATGATTCTTAACCATAGGTTTGGTACATCCTGTTTAATGGTGCACCAAGGGGACTTGGTGAATTGAAGTTGAAGCTTAGGTAGACCAAGGGGACCAGACTCATTGGAGACAATGATGCCAAGGTGCCGGTGCACCCACTCATACCATGCCGGTGCACCCACTCATACCATGCTGCCATCGCCCCCCCTCTGTGCCACCTTGCGTGCCATCTCTGTGCCACCTTGCGTGCATGGTTCATGTTGTTTCATGGTGGCCATGTGCGCAGAGTTCATGGTGGGCGGCAGCGTGTACGATTACATCCACAAGCAGCGCGGCAGCATGCGGCTGCCCATGGTGGTGCGCGTGGCGGTGGACGTGGCGAAGGGCATGGACTTCCTGCACAAGAACAACATCATCCACCGCGATCTCAAGGCCGCCAACCTCCTCATGGACGAAAACGAGGTGCGCCCACTGCCCACCCCCCCACCCCGCTATTGACGAAAATGAGGTGCAGTGCGGAGGGGAGGGGTGAGAAGAAGGATGCCAGATGCAGTGGGGACGGTTGAGGATGAGGCAGGCACAGTGCTCCTCTCTGCTGCCCTGCAGGCACAGTGCTCCTCTCTGCTGCCCTGCAGGCACAGTGCTCCTCTCTGCTGCCCTGCAGGCACAGTGCTCCTCTCTGCTGCCCTGCAGGCACAGTGCTCCTCTCTGCTGCCCTGCAGGCACAGTGCTCCTCTCTGCTGCCCTGCAGGCACAGTGCTCCTTTGTGCTGCCCTGCAGGCACAGTGCTCCTTTGTGCTGCCCTGCAGGCACAGTGCTCCTCTCTGCTGCCCTGCAGGCACAGTGCTCCTTTGTGCTGCCCTGCAGGCACAGTGCTCCTTTGTGCTGCCCTGCAGGCACAGTGCTCCTCTCTGCTGCCCTGCAGGCACAGTGCTCCTCTCTGCTGCCCTGCAGGCACAGTGCTCCTCTCTGCTGCCCTGCAGGCACAGTGCTCCTCTCTGCTGCCCTGCAGGCACAGTGCTCCTCTCTGCTGCCCTGCAGGCACAGTGCTCCTCTCTGCTGCCCTGCAGGCACAGTGCTCCTCTCTGCTGCCCTGCAGGCACAGTGCTCCTCTCTGCTGCCCTGCAGGCACAGTGCTCCTCTCTGCTGCCCTGCAGGCACAGTGCTCCTCTCTGCTGCCCTGCAGGCACAGTGCTCCTCTGTGCTGCCCTGCAGGCACAGTGCTCCTCTCTGCTGCCCTGCAGGCACAGTGCTCCTCTCTGCTGCCCTGCAGGCACAGTGCTCCTCTCTGCTGCCCTGCAGGCACAGTGCTCCTCTCTGCTGCCCTGCAGGCACAGTGCTCCTCTCTGCTGCCCTGCAGGCACAGTGCTCCTCTCTGCTGCCCTGCAGGCACAGTGCTCCTCTCTGCTGCCCTGCAGGCACAGTGCTCCTCTCTGCTGCCCTGCAGGCACAGTGCTCCTCTCTGCTGCCCTGCAGGCACAGTGCTCCTCTCTGCTGCCCTGCAGGCACAGTGCTCCTCTCTGCTGCCCTGCAGGCACAGTGCTCCTCTCTGCTGCCCTGCAGGCACAGTGCTCCTCTCTGCTGCCCTGCAGGCACAGTGCTCCTCTCTGCTGCCCTGCAGGCACAGTGCTCCTCTCTGCTGCCCTGCAGGCACAGTGCTCCTCTCTGCTGCCCTGCAGGCACAGTGCTCATTTGTGCTGCCCTGCAGGCACAGTGCTCCTCTCTGCTGCCGTGCAGGCACAGTGCTCCTCTCTGCTGCCCTGCAGGCACAGTGCTCCTCTCTGCTGCCCTGCAGGCACAGTGCTCCTCTCTGCTGCCCTGCAGGCACAGTGCTCCTCTCTGCTGCCCTGCAGGCACAGTGCTCCTCTCTGCTGCCCTGCAGGCACAGTGCTCCTCTCTGCTGCCCTGCAGGCACAGTGCTCCTCTCTGCTGCCCTGCAGGCACAGTGCTCCTCTCTGCTGCCCTGCAGGCACAGTGCTCCTCTCTGCTGCCCTGCAGGCACAGTGCTCCTCTCTGCTGCCCTGCAGGCACAGTGCTCCTCTCTGCTGCCCTGCAGGCACAGTGCTCCTCTCTGCTGCCCTGCAGGCACAGTGCTCCTCTCTGCTGCCCTGCAGGCACAGTGCTCCTCTCTGCTGCCCTGCAGGCACAGTGCTCCTCTCTGCTGCCCTGCAGGCACAGTGCTCCTCTCTGCTGCCCTGCAGGCACAGTGCTCCTCTCTGCTCCTGCTGCCCTGCAGGCACAGTGCTCCTCTCTGCTGCCCTGCAGGCACAGTGCTCCTCTCTGCTGCCCTGCAGGCACAGTGCTCCTCTCTGCTGCCCTGCAGGCACAGTGCTCCTCTCTGCTGCCCTGCAGGCACAGTGCTCCTCTCTGCTGCCCTGCAGGCACAGTGCTCCTCTCTGCTGCCCTGCAGGCACAGTGCTCCTCTCTGCTGCCCTGCAGGCACAGTGCTCCTCTGTGCTTCCCTGCAGGCACAGTGCTCCTCTCTGCTGCCCTGCAGGCACAGTGCTCCTCTCTGCTGCCCTGCAGGCACAGTGCTCCTCTCTGCTGCCCTGCAGGCACAGTGCTCCTCTCTGCTGCCCTGCAGGCACAGTGCTCCTCTCTGCTGCCCTGCAGGCACAGTGCTCCTCTCTGCTGCCCTGCAGGCACAGTGCTCCTCTCTGCTGCCCTGCAGGCACAGTGCTCCTCTCTGCTGCCCTGCAGACACAGTGCTCCTCTCTGCTGCCCTGCAGGCACAGTGCTCCTCTCTGCTGCCCTGCAGGCACAGTGCTCCTCTCTGCTGCCCTGCAGGCACAGTGCTCCTCTCTGCTGCCCTGCAGGCACAGTGCTCCTCTCTGCTGCCCTGCAGGCACAGTGCTCCTCTCTGCTGCCCTGCAGGCACAGTGCTCCTCTCTGCTGCCCTGCAGGCACAGTGCTCCTCTCTGCTGCCCTGCAGGCACAGTGCTCCTCTCTGCTGCCCTGCAGGCACAGTGCTCCTCTCTGCTGCCCTGCAGGCACAGTGCTCCTCTCTGCTGCCCTGCAGGCACAGTGCTCCTCTCTGCTGCCCTGCAGGCACAGTGCTCCTCTCTGCTGCCCTGCAGGCACAGTGCTCCTTTGTGCTGCCCTGCAGGCACAGTGCTCATTTGTGCTGCCCTGCAGGCACAGTGCTCCTCTCTGCTGCCCTGCAGGCACAGTGCTCCTCTCTGCTGCCCTGCAGGCACAGTGCTCCTCTCTGCTGCCCTGCAGGCACAGTGCTCCTCTCTGCTGCCCTGCAGGCACCGCGCCGCCCTTGATGGCTGACGTCATCCCCATACCACCCCGCATTCCCGTGCATCATCCCGTGCCCCCCATGCCCCGTGCCCCGTGCCCCATGCCCCATGCCCCATGCCCCATGCCCCATGCCCCATGCCCCATGCCCCATGCCCCATGCCCCATGCCCCGTGCCCCATGCCCCATGCCCCGTGCCCCATGCCCCGTGCCCCATGCCCCGTGCCCCATGCCCCATGCCCCGTGCCCCATGCCCCGCGCCCCATGCCCCGTGCCCCGTGTCCCATGCCCCGTGCCCCTTGCCCCGTGCCCCATGCCCCATGCCCCATGCCCCGTGCCCCATGCCCCGTGCCCCATGCCCATGCCCCATGCCCCGTGCCCCATGCCCCATGCCCTATGCCCCGTGCCCCATGCCCCATGCCCCGTGCCCCATGCCCCGTGCCCAATGCCCTGTGCCCCATGCCCCGTGCCCAATGCCCCATGCCCCGTGCCCCATGCCCTGTGCCCCATGCCCCGTGCCCCGTGCCCTGTGCCCCGTGCCCCATGCCCCGTGTCCCATGCCCCGTGCCCCATGCCCCATGCCCTATGCCCCGTGCCCCATGCCCCATGCCCCGTGCCCCATGCCCCGTGCCCAAAGCCCTGTGCCCCATGCCCCGTGCCCAATGCCCCATGCCCCGTGCCCCATGCCCTGTGCCCCATGCCCCGTGCCCCGTGCCCCATGCCCCGTGCCCCATGCCCCGTGTCCCATGCCCCGTGCCCCATGGCCCGTGCCCCATGCCCCATGCCCCATGCCCCGTGCCCCATGCCCCATGCCCCGTGACGCCTCCCCCCCGGCGGCAGGTGGTGAAGGTGGCGGACTTTGGTGTGGCACGGGTGAAGGCGGGCAGTGGCATCATGACGGCCGAGACCGGCACGTACCGCTGGATGGCGCCCGAGGTGCGTACCGCTGGATGGCGCCCGAGGTGCGTACCGCTGGATGGCGCCTGAGGTGCGTACTGCTGGATGGCGCCCGAGGTACCGTGCGGTCATGGGGCATGCACTGGCTATGGTGTGATTGAGTGTGGGGGTATTGGCGGTACATGACCATACCCACATGAGTGGGTGCGGTACGATGGGTGCGTGCTGTAGGTCCGTTGCCTTCAAGCACACAGAGATTGCAGGATGTGGAGGATCTGCTCGCTCTGTGCTCCCCTTGGTGCTGGTTGCTGTTCCACCTGCATCAACCGCCCCTTGGTGCTGTTTGCTGTTCCACCTGCATCAACCGCCCCTTGGTGCTGTTCGCTGTTCCACCTGCATCAACCGCCCCTTGGTGCTGGTTGCTGTTCCACCTGCATCAACCGCCCCTTGGTGCTGGTTGCTGTTCCACCTGCATCAACCGCCCCTTGGTGCTGGTTGCTGTTCCACCTGCATCAACCGCCCCAAAACTCAACCGCCCGTGTACCATGTGCGCCGCGCATGGCAGGTGATCGAGCACCGCGCGTACGACCACAAGGCGGATGTCTTCAGCTTTGGCATCACGCTCTGGGAGCTGCTCACGGGGAAGGTGAGAGGGGA
This sequence comes from Closterium sp. NIES-67, assembly GCA_027943415.1. Classification (NCBI taxonomy): domain Eukaryota; kingdom Viridiplantae; phylum Streptophyta; class Zygnematophyceae; order Desmidiales; family Closteriaceae; genus Closterium; species Closterium sp. NIES-67. The sequence continues at coordinate 40,547 of BQMB01000682.1, read as the reverse complement.
GGTGCTCACAGGGAAGGTGAGAGGGGAGGTCATGGGGAAGGTGAGAGGCAAGGAGTTGTGAATGGAGGGCAAGGTGTCATCAGGGTTTGCTCATGAAGTCGTTTCTGAGAGACCTGAGAGAACATTTGTATGAGTCGTTTCTCCTGTGCATAAGCAGTCATTTTGATGCATGTGTCGCAGCTTACGTGTGTCTGGGGTCGTGTGTGTGCCTGTGGCCGTGCCTGTGCGTGTGGCCTCTCCATGCAGCTGCCATACGCGGATCTCACACCCCTGCAAGCCGCTGTCAGCGTGGTTCAGAAGGTGAGGAGGGGTCGTGGGGAGTGGAGGGCGGTGATGCATGCTCTATGTTCTGCACCGCGCCGCACACGTTGCACCGAGCCACACCCTCTTCAGTGACGCTCTTGCTCTCACCCCCCCCCCACCGCCCCCAGGGTCTGCGGCCGGCCATCCCGAAGGGCACGCACCCGCGGCTGGCGGAGCTGATGGCGCGGTGCTGGCACTCCAACCCAGTGGAGCGCCCTGAGTTCAGCCACGTCCTCCGCATGCTCTCTGACATGGCGCACGAGGTGAGTGAGAGGTCATGCTGGCAGACACTTTTTGAAAAGGAGGTGGCAATGCCGTCCCTTTTTCCCACTCCTTTCACCCCACTCCTTTCACCCCACTCCTTTCATCCCACTCCTTTCACCCCACTCCTTTCACCCCACTCCTTTCACCCCACTCCTTTCACCCCACTCCTTTCACCCCACTCCTTTCATCCCACTCCTTTCACCCCACTCCTTTCACCCCACTCCTTTCATCCCACTCCTTTCACCCCACTCCTTTCACCCCACTCTTTTCACCCCACTCCTTTCATCCCACTCCTTTCACCCCACTCCTTTCACCCCACTCCTTTCACCCCACTCCTTTCACCTCACTCCTTTCACCCCACTCCTTTCATCCCACTCCTTTCACCCCACTCGTTTCCCACCAAACTTTCCCCCTTTTCCCCCTCTTCCACGTTCCATCCCCTCTCTCTCCCTCTCTGTGTGCCCCTACCCTCGGTGTGCGTGCCGTGAGTGTACCGCGCTGGCAGGTGGAGGATGAGGGCGAGGGCGAGCACAGGCGGCGGGAGAAGAGAGGCGGCTTCTTTGCCTCGCTCAAGCGCACCGGGGCAGGCGGCAAGTGACAGGCACGGGGGGCAAGTGACACGCGCTGGGGGCAATTGACAGGGGCAGGGGGCAAGTGACAGGGCAGGGGGCAAGTGACAGGGGCAGGGGACAGGTGACAGGCGCAGGGGGCAGGTGACAGGCGCAGGGGGCAAGTGACAGGGGCAGGGGGCAAATGACAGGGGCAGGGGGCAAGTGACAGGCGCAGGGGGCAAGTGACAGGGGCAGGGGGCAAATGACAGGCGCAGGGGGCAAGTGGCAGGGGCAGGGGGCAAGTGGCAGGCGCAGGGGGAAAGTGTGGCAGGGGCAGGGAGGAGCAGGCGGAGGGGTTGTGGTGTTGGGGGGGGGGGAGAGGACTGGAGACGTAACACGAGCTATGTGGGAGCAGCGCGGTGCACGCCCTTGCATTCGCACGAGTGCTTGTATGCGTGGATGCAACATGTGCACGTGCTTGTTTATGATGTGTGGGCTCACTTTCTAGAGTGGTCTAGCAGCAGCGTGAATGCAGTGGAGCAGCACTGCGAGGGGGAGTGCAGAGCCAGTAGGCAGAGCCATCTTGCGCTGCCATGCCGCACACAGGGACAGGAGGGCAGAAAGGCAGCGAGCGAGTACTTCAAATGCTATCACATACTGGAGGGCAAGAGGGAGAAGGACAGAGGGGGGTGTGGAAGCAGCAAATGGCGTGTTGCTGCTGCCAGCAATTTTGACAGTCCTTGGCGACTGGGTTCCAGGCTGGCTTGTGCCCTCACCTCCACACTTTTCGTCATGGCCCCCTCTTGGGATGCCCTCATGCCGTCATCTCCTCCGTGCATTCGCCTTCATGACAAGACATGGCTTGGGCAAAAACAATGCCAGCTGGCCCCCAATTTTGCAGATTAGAGGGAAATAACACATAACATGTTGCAAATGTAGATTGTGAGAGCTTGGCTGATTCGAACAGTGGTAATCAGGCCCCCAAATTGGTTTTGGGGGTGTCTGATTCGTCAGGCTTGCCTGCAATTCCTTGGTTTGGCGTAATGGTCTGAAACGACCGTCATTCACAATGTTGGAAGGATGATGTATTGTTTCAGCTGGCTTATTTTCCTGGCTTGCTTGTCTATGAAATGCTTGAGATAATGATTTGGGATGTTCTTAATAGAGTTAACGGTATGAGCCCCTTCCCTTATACAGGATATGTACGGCAATCAGGTGTATGCAACACAATGAGGTGGCCAGAAAATTCTGGCGACTGCAGCGAGCAACAGCCCCCCACCCACAGCACTGTAGCAGGGCTAATTTTTCGTTTTTCAAGACCCAGGGTTCTCAGGGTTCTCGTCACTAAAGATCCTGGAAAATCAGAATTCCCGGGAAAATCTCTCTTCATTAAAGTTTTTCTACGAACTCAGAGTGTTTTTTGGACGCCCTGCATCAGTAGAACCTGTGGGCAGTCGGAGTCCTCACAAGCGGGAAAGACTTAGATGGAAGTGACTATGGAAGAGAATACGAACACACAATTGCAGCTACTGCTGTCCCTCACCACCACACCAAGGTCGACACTTTGCATGTCCAACCTGACTAAGGGCGTGTGATTGGTCTGACCGCCCTGCACTTAGTGCGGCTGTGTAGTTCCACTGGTCGCACCTTCAGATTGCATGGAAAATTAGTCAGGGGAGCATGGGGTGTAGAGGGGAAGATGTGGCAGAGAGGTGGGGGTTTGCACTGCTGGCACGGGTGATTTTACATGCCAGTCCGATGGCCAGGAGAAATCATCGTGCAGACCGGATTGATCAGGGACTTCCTTGAAAACGTCCGAAATCAGTCAGGAGATTTGGGAGTCTGAAAACCTCAAAATCTGGATTTCATCGAGAAAGACCCGAAATGTACATGAAATTCTGGATGTTTACCCTTGAACCGAGAGCCCTGCACTGAAGGCGTGGAGCTGGCCTTGAACGTCCTTTGGCGGGTAAAGGACGAAGTCTTGAACACTGTTCGGACGACCATTCGCCACACTTCCCGGTTTTTGTTCGCTTCCTCACAACAGTTGTCATTTCGCCTGTCGTCGCCCCAAACGATCTCGAAGTTTGATTGGCGTTCGATCTCTCGCTTCTGCCCCCCGCCCCCCCGTCACTGCCTCGGCTGACTGCACAGACCGAACCCAGCGCGCCAGTTGGCGAGGCACTCGTGGGCGCGGACAGACGAATTGTCGCGAGGGCGGGCGTGCAGCGTGCGCAAGTGGAGGCGGCGGAGCAGGTTGGGGAGGAATCGTGCAACGGGCTGGATTGGCCTTCGACGGGGCGGGGCTTGCTGAGTTCTGGCGGCGGAGAGAGTGCTGCTGCTGGCGCTGGCTGCTGCTGGCGGGGGGATCCACCACCAGGTGCAGATTCCGCGCCACTCCATCCACACAATCCCACCTTCCAAAGCCGGCAATTCGTGCTCAGAAAAGATAAGGGCAAACCACCTTCACCGCACATCTAAGTTTCTTGCCATATTTCGCCTCCTACTGTTCCTCACCGACGACTGCTACTTGCAACACCCCAGACCCCCAGTCAAGCTTAGATGCTGGGAGAGCGAGCGGTAGCAGAGCGAGTGATTGAAGTCTGCCGTATTTCTCGCGCGAGCCCTGGCTCTAATGCCTCAACCTCGTGAGAGATGAGCCAAGGCAAAAGGAGAGTAAGGAACCGAGAAAGAAGTAGGAGAGGCGAGAGAGAAAGTGAGCAGCGGAGAGGTGTACGGGGGAGGGAGAAGGGAAGGGTGGAAGTGGAGATAAGGAGAACAGAGGGGCAGGAGATAATAGTGTAACAGTCGTTCCTGTTCAGAAGAAAACGACAAGGGATAAAAGTGCTCGCAGTCCTACTCACCCTCCTCCTTTCCCGCGCGCTTGTCTCGTTACTCTACTCTCTCCGTCAACCTTTGAACTTCGAAGTTCGCTCGTCCCTCTGCCCTCGCCTCTTATCCTCGCCCTCCCAGGGCGAAGCTATCCGGTCGCCCCCCTGATCCACCCTTCCACGTGCCTGCCGCCAGCGTGGCTTGTGCGCACGGCGGGGGTAACGTCTGCGGACGTTGGAACGCAGCCGCTGCGACTCTAGACACAACTCGTGGGAGGAGCGTATGAAGGCCACCGCTGCGTTTACGCTTGAACCCTTCGCTCGACTCTCGCCCTATGATCCTCCCCACCCGCATGCCTGCTTGCTTCCACACCCATCTCCATTTGCAGCACCCCCAGCAGCGGCAGCAGCGGCAGCAGCGGCAGCAGCAGCAGCAGCAGCATGGATGCACCCAGTGCGGCAGCAGCGTCACCGTCACCAGCTGCAGCAGCAGCAGCGGGCAGCATGACATCATTCCCTGCGGCGCAGGCCTTGCCCGTACCTGCCAGCGCCATGTCTCCCGCCTACCACCTCCTCTACTCGCAACTCGTCGCCGCCTCTGCTGGCCCTCACCAGTGCACATCCCCATCCGCCCCATCGGCCCCATCAGCGCCTTCAGCCCCCACGCCCATGTGGCCCCATCTGTCGCCGTCCCCCGCCCTGCCCTCCGCATACTTCCCCTTCAGCCCGCCCGCCGCCGATGGCCTGCCGCCCTTCCCCTTCACCCCGCCGCCACACGTGCCTGCGCCCTCCACGCCCCACCCGGCAGCGTCAGGCGCCGGCGCCGCTGCCTCTGGAGGCACCGCAGCGCAGGCGGCAAGGCGGCCGCACGCAGGTGACGGCTCCAGTGACCTGGGCAGCAGCCGCGACGGCGGTGGCACGGGCGTGGGCGCGGGTGGGGAAGCTGAAGCTGTGGAGCCGGCGTTGGCGCGGCGCACGACGACCAGCCTCTCCCTGGCGGCCGGCTTCCACTCCACCTCGCCCGCTGCTGCCGCCGCTGGAGGCAGTGCGCTGCCGCCCAGCGAGTGGCGGCAGCACCACATGGCGCAGCAGCAAGAGATGGCGCAGGGGGAACCGTTTGCTGGTGGCCAAGGGAATGCAAACTCGGCTTACCTCACAGGCACGTTGGGACTAGGAGGGGAGGCAGTGGGGCAACACGTGGCACCAGGCAGCGTGGGGTGAAGGACCGTTTCCACTGGCACATCGTGTCCTCCAAGCGCCGTCCCGCCCCTGTCGCCAGGCTCCTGTGCGCCATCTCCTTCTCCTGCATGCCTCACCTCCCTTCCCCCTGCCTTTCCCCTCCCTTCTCCCCTCCCCCCCCCCTTGAGCGCAGATCTGCTGCAGCAGGCGCAGGCGCAGCTGGCGGACTTGGACCAGGCGGGCGCCAACCTGCGCCTGCTGGGCCTCACCCTGCCCTCCGCCGACCCCTCCCTGCCTCTAAGCCACCCGCCCGCACCAGGCCCCCACTCCGCACATCTCCACACCCAATCACTAGCGCAGCAGCAGCAGCAGCAGCAGGGGGCATCGGGGCAGGGCGTGCAGCTGCCCCTGCAGGTACTCATGCAGCTGCACGGCCTCGTGCAGACCCCCCCGCCACCGCCCACCCTCCCACGCACCCCTTTGCCGCCCACCAGCAGCAGCAGCAGCAGCAGCAGCAGCAACAGCAGCATTCCCCAGCACAGGTGGCGCAGGCACTGGCTCTGGCGCTGGGGGCCGGGGGGGAGGGCGCACTCGAGGGGCAGGGCGTGGGGCGTGGGGGGCTGGATGTGGGCGCGGGCATGATGGGGAGAAACAGCTTCGCCTTGGGGAGTGGCGCTGGGGGTGGGGGAAGCAGTGGGGGGGCGATGGGGAGGGGCGTGGGGGGCAGCAGCGCTGGGGGGGTTACAGCAGCCGCGTACAGCAGGGGCTGCTGGCTGGTGCAGCATCCCCTGGGGGGGAATTTGAGGTGAGTGCAGGAATGGGGGGGTTTGGGCGGATGGGCGAGGGCGTGGGGAGTGGTGGGCGCGGGCAGGCGGAGGGGCAGCTGCTCCCGCAGCACTGGATGGCGGGCGGGGGGGCGCACGCAGGGGTGGGAGGGGCGCATGGAGGGACAGGGCAGAGCACAGAGGGCACAGAGGGCACAGAGGGCACAGAGGGCATGGTGAGTGGGTGGTTGGCACAGAGGAGAGGAGTGACGGCAGCTACCCACACAGTTCCCTGCGTGCTCTGCTCTCCCTCTCTTCCCCTTCCAACCCACACCGCCCCTCCTCTCCCATTCACCCTGCCCCTCTGATCGCTCCTTTCCCTCATTCCTCCCCCCCCCTCTCCCCCCCTCTGCAGCCGCCGTCCGCCTTGTCCCCTCAGTCCGCCCCATCGCCCTCCGTCCCCCTGCTCTCCCCGCGCGCGCCTCGCTTCAGCCCCAGCGGCGCACACCGCCCAGTGGGAAGGGCACTAGGTGCAGCAGGCACAGGGGAGGAGGGGGTGCGGGGCCGGCAGAGAGGGGGGAGGCGGGGGTAGGGGGGTCGAGTGTGAGCGGGGGCGGCAACGGCAAGCGGCAGGCACGAGCGGCGGCGGTGGCAGATGGCGTGCTGTGCAAGGTGCGCGCCAAGCGCGGCTGCGCCACCCACCCTCGCTCCATCGCCGAACGGGTGAGCGGGGGGAGGCTGGGGGGGAGAGGGAGGGGTCAATTGGTGAGCTGCTGAGGGGGAGGAGGGGGAGGGATTGACTTGAAATTGAGAGGGGTGGGCGAAAGCGAGAGACGGTAGGGAGGGACCATGAAAGTAGGGAGGGGACGGTAGGGAGGGACCATGAAAGTAGGGAGGGGACGGTAGGGAGGGACCATGAAAGTAGGGATGGGACGGTAGGGAGGGACCATGAAAGTAGGGATGGGACGGTAGGGAGGGACCATGAAAGTAGGGATGGGACGGTAGGGAGGGACCATGAAAGTAGGGAGGGGACGGTAGGGAGGGACCATGAAAGTAGGGATGGGACGGTAGGGAGGGACCATGAAAGTAGGGATGGGACGGTAGGGAGGGACCATGAAAGTAGGGATGGGACGGTAGGGAGGGACCATGAAAGTAGGGATGGGACGGTAGGGAGGGACCATGAAAGTAGGGATGGGACGGTAGGGAGGGACCATGAAAGTAGGGATGGGACGGTAGGGAGGGACCATGAAAGTAGGGATGGGACGGTAGGGAGGGACCATGAAAGTAGGGATGGGACGGTAGGGAGGGACCATGAAAGTAGGGAGGGGACGGTAGGGAGGGACCATGAAAGTAGGGAGGGGACGGTAGGGAGGGACCATGAAAGTAGGGATGGGACGGTAGGGAGGGACCATGAAAGTAGGGATGGGACGGTAGGGAGGGACCATGAAAGTAGGGATGGGACGGTAGGGAGGGACCATGAAAGTAGGGAGGGACGGTAGGGAGGGACCATGAAAGTAGGGATGGGACGGTAGGGAGGGACCATGAAAGTAGGGATGGGACGGTAGGGAGGGACCATGAAAGTAGGGATGGGACGGTAGGGAGGGACCATGAAAGTAGGGAGGGGACGGTAGGGAGGGACCATGAAAGTAGGGAGGGGACGGTAGGGAGGGACCATGAAAGTAGGGAGGGGACGGTAGGGAGGGACCATGAAAGTAGGGATGGGTGGATGTTTGGTTGCGGATGGGAAAGGGGGAAGGAGAGGCACGAATTTGTCGTCGGTGTATCCTGTGGCTCCACACGCTCCTGTGGCTCCACACGCTCCTGTGGCTCCACGCGCTCCTGTGGCTCCACATGCTCCTGTGGCTCCACGCGCTCCTGTGGCTCCACACGCTCCTGTGGCTCCACGCGCTCCTGTGGCTCCACACGCTCCTGTGGCTCCACACGCTCCTGTGGCTCCACACGCTCCTGTGGCTCCACACGCTCCTGTGGCTCCACACGCTCCTGTGGCTCCACACGCTCCTGTGGCTCCACGCGCTCCTGTGGCTCCACACGCTCCTGTGGCTCCACACGCTCCTGTGGCTCCACGCGCTCCTGTGGCTCCACACGCTCCTGTGGCTCCACACGCTCCTGTGGCTCCACACGCTCCTGTGGCTCCACACGCTCCTGTGGCTCCACACGCTCCTGTGGTTCCACGCGCTCCTGTGGCTCCACACGCTCCTGTGGCTCCACACGCTCCTGTGGCTCCACGCGCTCCTGTGGCTCCACACGCTCCTGTGGCTCCACACGCTCCTGTGACTCCACGCGCTCCTGTGGCTCCACACGCTCCTGTGGCTCCACACGCTCCTGTGACTCCACGCGCTCCTGTGGCTCCACACACATGCTTCCGTGCCTTCAAACATGCCCCATTCCGCCTTCTCCCCCTGCCACGCTGTTGCACCTCAGCGTACCTCATCACGCCGTACTCTCCACCTTGCGACTCAATCTACCACATTGCACCACAGCTTACCACATGGCGCCTCAACTTACCACATGACGCCTCAGCTTACCACGTTGCACCTCAACTTTCCACATTGTATGTCTATGCACTGCCCTGCACCCCATGTGCACGGACCTCCTTTCCCCATGCGCACGGCACTGTTACCCCATGCGTGCACTGGCTGGCATTGCTTGTATCAGGTGCGGCGGTCGCGCATCAGCGACAAGATGAAGCTCCTGGCGGACCTCATTCCGGGCATGGACCGGCAGGTGAGGTGAGGTGGGTGGACCTCATTCCGGGCATGGACCGGCAGGTGAGGTGAGGTGGGTGGACCTCATTCCGGGCATGGACCGGCAGGTGAGGTGAGGTGGGTGGACCTCATTCCGGGCATGGACCGGCAGGTGAGGTGAGGTGGGTGGACCTCATTCCGGGCATGGACCGGCAGGTGAGGTGAGGTGGGTGGACCTCATTCCGGGCATGGACCGGCAGGTGAGGTGAGGTGGGTGGACCTCATTCCGGGCATGGACCGGCAGGTGAGGTGAGGTGGGTGGACCTCATTCCGGGCATGGACCGGCAGGTGAGGTGAGGTGGGTGGACCTCATTCCGGGCATGGACCGGCAGGTGAGGGCGGTGGAAGGGGACGGCAGGTGAGCAAGGCACAAAAAAACGGATTCCGTATTATACAGTCCGAATACTACGGTCGTTCTGTTTGGTGAATTTGGGAAAAGAACGTCGTTTTTAAAAACGAAATCACTACCTTGAAAATAACTCATTTTTCTATCTCAAACATCTCATGGCATTATCCCTGAGGCCTAGGGCCGTTATGGGATCTACAGTTCTCCGACCTCTCTACGAGGTGAGGTCATCTACCCTCCCCTATCCATGCGTTGTGTTATAAGTTGGAAGACCTAGAAAGCAGATGTGAAACGAGTTGAAATGCTTCAGGAATGTGAGTACCTGTTTGACGTTGGGCGATGTTTGAATGTGGAATGTTAGAGAGGTTTGGTGAAGAGAATGGGAGGTACAGACTAGGGTTGGTATAATCGCGTCGCTGATGCATCGCAAGTGTCGCGCTATGCGCGAAAACATCGTTGCAGGTCGCGAAGATGTACACCGGATCGCAACGGCTTCGTCAATTGAGTGAAAAACACGAACTGACAGTTTGGGATTTCACCCTTCAGGGAAACGTTGACCCGACAGCCAGCTTCGTTTTTTACCAGGCATAAACCAGCCCCGGAAATTCGCATTCCCGATGTACGTCGACATAATTTTGGCTGAAAAAAAAAAGACCGAAAACAAACAATCGTTTTTTTTTTTTTTAAGGAGACAAAAAAAAGACAATTTAACCGTTTTTATCGGTCGAAAACGTCGGTACCGTACAGAACGGGGAAAAAAAGGCCGTTTTTTTGTGCCTTGCAGGTGAGGGCGGTGGAAGGGGATGGCAGGTGAGAGGGGTGGAAGGGCAGGGCAGGTGAGGGGGGTGGAAGGGCAGGTGTGGGTGGGAGGAAGGGCAGTGACAGGGGGATTGAGCGGCGGGCACGGCTGGTGCACATGCGGTGTGTGAGGCAAGCAGTTGCGCTGTGACGCTGGTGGGCCCGGCATCACCCCCGTTGTGTTTCCCCCCTGCTGGAACAAATCGCCCTTCTCCGGTTCTGCCCCCCTGTGTGCCTCTCATTGCCGTCCACTGTGTTATTATCCATGACCCTCTCCCACCGGCTGACTCGTTTTTGTGTACCATGCATGGCACGTGCGCATATGCGTGTTAATGTGTGCGTGTGGGGCGTGGATGCGCCAGGTGAATGCGGCAGACATGTTGGAGGACGCCATAGAGTATATCAGGCACCTGCAACGCCAGATGGAGGTGGGTGAGGCAGGTAGCACCAGGTGCAGGTATGTCAAGGGGCCACCGGTGGGAGCCACCGGCGGGAGGGGGCATGCATGTGGCAGCAGGTGCGGCGGGCCTAGTCTCCAATCAGAAAAGCTGCACGTGAACACTGCCCGCTGCATACCGGCACCTTACTCCCTAAGGCATTCCCGTACCATGCCATGCCATGCCATGCCATGCCATGCCGTGCCATGCCATGCCGTGCCATGCCATGCCATGCCATGCCATGCCATACCATGTGCCTGTTACCTTCTCTCTGTCGTCGACTGGAAGCCCCACAGGCTAATGCTGCCATCCCCGCGTCTCCATGGCCCCCTTGCCCCCCCAGGCGGTGCGCCTGCTGCACCCCAACGTGCGCGTGGAGCCCTTCGTGAGCCGCCTGGACAGCCAGCAGGGGGCTGCCAGGGCCGACGACGCAGGGGAGGACGGCAGGGACTGGGGGCTGGGGGAGCGAGGGGATGGGGGGGGAGCAGAGGGAGATGGGGAGAGGATGGAGAAGACAAGGGATGGTCAGCTTGCAACAAGGTCTCTCGCAGTGGCGGGCAGAGGGGATGGCGACGAACTTGAGGATGTGAAGGATGTGCTTGTGGGACTAGAGGCACGGAATATAAGAGATGGCGGGAGTGGGGGAGGTAGGGGTGTGGATAAAACAGACGATCAACACACTCTGCAGCAGGACAGGTTAAGCCTATCTATCACTTGAATGCAGAGTGTTCAACCTTCCATGCTGGATTGAAATGGTTCTTCTGCATTCATCCCCTTATGGTTGAGCCAGCAGCAACATTCAGCCAGCTCGCTGTCCCGGTTAAAGCCCAGGCCCCAAATTAGTCTAGCAGGCATAAAACTGGGCCCAGTTTGATGCTGACCGCACTCGCGAAGCACCCAATGAAAAAAATAACCAACTACCCCTTCGCCAAAGTGAGGCGAAATCGAGGTTGGGATATCCACTGTGGAAATTTCGTCAGCAAACAAGGCCCAGTTTGATTCGTGCAGTTTCCGCTGTTGGTTCGGGCTTCCCAAACCCCAACTCCCACAAAACCGTGCTCTCGCTAGTTTTCCAATCGACGGATACGGTATTACTGTGCTTACAAATTGGGACTTCATGTGTCCCTGCGTCTCAGCCATCAGATCCGCGTTGGGCCCAACTTGATCTCCCCCCAAATCAAACTGGGCCCAGTTTGCATACGAAATCCTGCACGAAGTAACATCATGACATGATTTTGCACTCAATAACACAATTGTTTCTTCCACCGAGCCAGCCCAAATTCTGCCCGTTGACTTGTGTGAACTAATTTGGGATCTGGGCTTTAAAGCACGCGAAAAAAATACCTTCAGGTTCAAAGGACCTTGAACCTTGCCAAGTGTTTTCTATCGCGGCTGGTTCTCAGAGTAACGGATTGCCTAGAATGGGAAGTACAGGGTGAGTTTGTACTAGTGTGTTGTACCATGCACCTATCTAGCCTATAATAACATCTACAAATATGTTTGACACACCCCCTAGGCTAGAGAGGGGCAGTGCTTAGCAAGAGGCACTCAGCTCAGGGTGGCACTACTAGTCCAACCTCTGAGGCAAGGGTCCGAAGACCAGTCAGCAGGAGAAAAAACCAAACAAGAGTACTGTAGGGCGGCACCACCAGCCCAGCCACTAGAATAAGAGCCACACGGCCAGTCAGGATAATATAAGAAGTACACAATGAAGGTCATAGGAAGTGAAAAGCTACAAGAATAAGACCAAGCTGTACACAGTGCCGCTGATGATCTTTAGGCGCAAGCGCCTTAGTAAAGATATCAGCTGTATTGGCACCGGAGGCCAAGTTTACAATCGCGTGCCTGGTGGCGCTACTGTAGCTCGCGCAGGAGGAAGTATCGCAGTTGAATGTGATTCGCTTTGTCCTCCAGACGAGGCTCCTGACACAGGAGGATCATGGCCTTGTTGTCAGCGTACAGGACCAGGGCAAAGCTAGGCCGCTCACCTAAGTCTCTGAGCAAGAAAGTCAGCCAGCGGAGCTCTTGTGCCGCCATGGCACCAGCGTAGATCTTAGCCTCACAGCTAGACTGGGCAACAGACGAGGAGCGAGTCGACCTCCACGAGTTGGCGCCCGCACCAAGGCTAAAGCAGTAGCCCTGGGAGGACCTGAGCATCTCAGCGTCGTCTGCCTACGAAGCGTCTGAGTGCCCTGTAAGGACCACTGGCCAGTGTCCTCCTAACGCTAACCCCATCCCCCATGTACTTGTTAGATAACGCAAAACCCTAGTAGCGGCCAACCGGTGTTGTGGTCGGTGTCTGCCTGTGGCCACAAAGTGAGCCAGGATGCCGAGAGGGTATGCGAGATCAGGACGAGTGCAAGTCATCAGGTATATGAGGCAATCCACCAGCTCTGCGTAAGGACCACTAGGCTCTACTGACTCCTCAGGAACTTGAGCAGAGAGCCTATGGTCTACTGGCAGAGGTGTAGGCTGTGCGGAGGAGAACTGAAGACCGAACCTTTGAAGGACCTGGCGCACCAAGTGTGACTGTGTGAGAGTGATGGTGCGCACTGTTCTGTCATTGGAGATCTACAAGCCAAGGTAGCAGCGCAACTCTCCTAGGTCAGTGCAGGTGTGTCTCCTCAGCAGCTCTGCCTTCACGGAGGCCAGTGCGTCTCTGTCTGCAGTAGCAAAGACCAGATCGTCTACGCAAACAAGGATGTAGAACGGAGTCTGGCCGGAGCGGACGAAGAGCGAGGGGTCCGCAGACGACGGCAAGAATTGCATGTCAGCAAGTGTAGCACACAGCGTGTCGTGCCACTCACGGGGCGCTTGGCACAGGCTGTAGACAGGGCGCCGAAGGGGCCACTCAGTACCAGGGGGCAAGGTACCGGAGTAGCCCTGGGGGCGGTGCAGATAGACCTGCTCGTGTAGACTGCCCTGGAGGTAGACCAGGATGTAGAACGGAGTGTGGTCAGCACGAACGAAGAGCGAGGGGTCTACAGAGGACGGAAAGAGCTGCAGGTCAGCTAGTGTAGCACGCAGCGTGTCGTGCCACTCATGGGGCGCCTATCGTAGGCCGTAGACTGGGCGCCGGAGGAGGCAATGGATCCCAGGAGGGAAGGAATCGGTGAAGCCCTGTGGACGGCGCAGGTAGACCTGCTCGTGTAGACTGCCCTGGAGCAACGCGATAGAGAAGTCGAGGGAGTGTAACTCGTAGTCACGTTGTGCTGCTACGTGTAGCAACGCCCAAGAGTAGTCATCTTAGGGGGTCGGGGCAGAAGTCCGAAAGAATTCCACCCCCTCACGCTTTCTGAAGCCTCTGGCAACGTAGCACGCCTTGAACATTGGCAGCACTTTAGGAGGGCGCTTCACCATGAAGAGCCACCGGCCATCGACTACGTTCACCCCAGGTGGGGGAACTGCGTCGACGTAGGTGCCGGTGGATATCTAAGATGCCATCTCCGCGTTCATGGCAGCTATCCATTGAGAGGCCCAGAGTCCCGAGGTCGCCTCAGCGTACTGTAAGTGCGAGGGGTCGGGATGTCAAAGGTGTCTCGGTCACCATCAAGGACTAGCAGCATGGAGCAGAGATGAGGAGTGGTCTCAGACAGGAAATCGAGCTCGTACTGCCGGTCCTCCAGGACATCACTGCCAAGGGATAGAGCACCCCCGACAGACGAAGGACGGGTAGGGCCAGAGACCAGAGCGGTGGCATAGTCAAGGCGGTGAGTAGAGGCAAAGTTAGTGACGGCAGCGACACGAGCGTCAAGACTAGAGGCAGGAACGGACGGATCGGAAACAAGGGAGGCAAGGACCCGAGGAACAAGAGCACTAGCTGCACAAACGAAGTCAAACAGGGGAGCCGGAGCAACAACATGCGATGACGAAGGAGGCGACGGGAGGAGGGGAGGACGAGACACGTGGGAACGGAGCAACATAGGGCGAGAGCGCTGAACCGGAGAGACATGACGACCACGAGAGGGACGGCGAGACCAGAAGTGGGACAGAGGCATCGGGTCAGGGTACACAGACGGACACACAGGAGGAGAACGAGGGGGGAAACGAGCCGGAGACGAGTCTGGCGGAGGAAACACAGGGCCGTAGACATGCGGCGGAGGCGAAGGCGGGTGGTCAGGGGAAGGAAAACCGAGGAGGCGAAGGGCAGACACCGGCGACGACTGCTGTTGCTGCGCCGCACCAACACAAAAACCTCCAGCTGCACCACGGCTACTTCCAGGACGCTTCACGATAGCACCCCCAGAACGAGAACCCTCTCCATCACCGGTGCCACCCCCAAACCACCGAGACAAGCCACAACAGTACCTCCAGGAATAGCACCCCCAGAACCAGCACCCCCAGAATGAGAACACTCTCCAGCTCCGGTGCCACCCCCAGGATCGCCGGGACAAGCCACGACAGTACCCCCACGACTAGCACCCTCCTCAACGCCCGCACCCCCAGAGCTCGCGGACCCCTGCAGTGGCTGCTGCTGTGGCGGCGACGACGGCGGCTGCTGCTGCGGCTGCGACGTCGGCGACTAATGCTGCGGCTGCGGTGGTGACTGCGGCTGCTGCGGCGGCAGCAAAGGAGGAGACACCGGGGCAGAGGCTGGAAGCGAAACCAAAGCCGTGGGGCCCCAGGAGTCAACAGATTGCTCCACCGGGACAACCGACGGGAGGGGAGTGACATGAGACACACTAGACGGGGCAGAATGGGGAGGAAGAGGAGTAGGGGCTACCGTGGGAGTGGGGACCAGGAGCAAGGGCGGGTCAACCGGTAGACCGCGGTAAGGAAAGCGGGTGTAGAAGGAGACACACTCGTCAAAATTGACGTTACGAGAGTGAAAGAAACGGTGAGACGGCGTGTGGTAAAAGTGCCAGTCAGATGCATCGAGGGGGAAACCAAGGAAGACACAAGGGACGGTGCGCATCGTGAGCTTGTCCATGCCAGAGGCACAAACGTGAGCAAGGCAGCCCTAGACGTGGAACGCATACGCGTCACCAGGGAAGCCGGTCCAGAGAACGGTCGGCGAAACCTGCGGCCGCTGGGAGTGTGGCCATTAGGTTAAGCTAGTGAGCGGCGTAGCGAACCGCGAACGAGCACAGAAAATGGGGTGCACCGACATCGATTATGGAGGCACGAGCCACCCGCATGACCAAACCGATGTATCGCTCAGTGACCCCATTCTGCTGCGGGGAGTCCGGCAGGGTGTATGACTGGGTGATGCCCTCCGCACGACAGAAGTGGCCAAGCCGATTGGAGGCGAACTCGCCACCACGGTCAGAGAAAAGACGCAGCATAGGGAGGCTGCGATGGACTCGCGCAGCTACAACCCACGGGATAGGAACGTCAGGCATGTCGGCCTTACGCTCAAGGGGAAACACCATGGTGTAGCACGTGTAGTCATCGACAAGCACTAGAAAGTAGCGCTCTCGACGTGGCCCAGGGACGGGGGCTGGGCCCCAAACATCCAGGTTCAGGGTCTGGAGTGGCGGAGTGGTAGGGGGAAGCAAAGAGGAGTGAGGAGCATGGCGCAGCCGGCCCTCGGTGCAAGGCGTGCACGGCGGTGCAGGTGAGGGAGGGAGGGCAGAGAGCGACGCAGGGAAACCGAAGATAAGACCGTAATGGGACATGTGACGCAGACGTGAGAGTGCGGTGTGACCTAGGCGGTGGTGCCACAGCAGCGACGGGTGGGTGAGCGACTGACACGAGCAAGCCGCAGCAACCTGGGAGGACGCGACGACCTGGGGGGATGCTGTGAAAGGGGCACCAGTGGTGGCCTTGGTACCGATTGCTTACCGCTCGTGTCCAGGAAGCGTAGTGGTGACGCCGAGGTCCTGAAGATAGCTGACACCAACTAGGTTCCTGGAGAGCGAGGGGATGTGCAAGCCTGTAAAAGAGTTCGAGGGAACTGTTGGACAGGGAAGGGTAGTGGAGCTATGGGCAGCTACTGTACCTAAGGAGGGGCAGCAAGCGCTACAGCGGTAGGGGCAGCAAGCGGCGTGAGCGCAGTGTGGTCACGAAAGGAGCAGGCGCACACACTAGAGTCTAGCGTGAACGAGAGGACGGTGGTGGCGGCTGCAGGTGGAGGAGCTAGAGTGGAGCCGAGGCTAAACAAGGCAGGTGGTCCTACGCCTGACGCAACAGGGGAACCTAGACTACACACAGTGGACACACCTACACTAGGCAATACTGGGTAATAGGGTCCAGTCAGACTAGCGTCATCAACATACATGACATATATAGCAGACCTACTCTGATCCATGTCAAGCTCAAAGAAAGGGACAAGGTGACGCACCAGGGTGTACCAGTCGAGGGGGTCCGACGTGGGGCCGAAGCGGAGACAGAAGAGGTCGTCGAGGTGGCGATAGCAGCGGGCGGCGGTGTGACCAGGACGGTCGCAGACGGTGCTGCGGTGGGAGCCAGACTGAAGCTGGTACTGGCAGGTGACCACACTGGAGCTGCCACCCGACACCCAGATGCGCGGCCCACCACCACGACCACCGCCACTAGCGCCGCTAGGCCACCACGGCAGCGGAGTACCCCACGGCGGCTGCTAAGACTGCTGCTGCTGCTGCTAGGCAGTAAGGGTGAGGTCAACTGGGTGCTGACTAAGGAAGTGGTCACGGGCAGTGGCTAGGCGGTCTGGAAGGCGCGTGACAATGAGGTAAAGGGTAGCGCAAAGCGGCGGCGGGAAGGCAATAAGTCGTGCCTCGGTGCTAGCGGCACGGTAGCTAGTCTCAAGTGCACTTAGGTGGGTGGCAAGGTCAGCGGTAGTGGGGAAGAACGCAAGATCAGGGAACAACATGGTGAGAATAAGGCGGCCAGCAGAGGCATAGGAGGGAGTGGAGTAGCGTGCAATGATTGCATCTAAGTAGTCCTTGGCGTTTGTTACAGCGGTAAATTGGGGACGCTCTGACAGGGGGAGGGCGTGACTAATGGCAAGCTGTGCAACGGCATCGCGCGACTCCCAGACAGTGTGGGCAAACTCAGCAGCGGCAAAGGCCTCACACTCAACAGACATGGGGGCGTCAAGGATGACAGTGGGTGTGATGGGCCATGGGAGCTTACCGTCAACATGGACGGCTAGGGAGTAGCCGTCTTGGCGCTGATCGGTCAGCTGGTGGCGGAGGTTGACGAGCCACGCCTCAAAATCAACGGCCCGACCCTCCGCGTCCAGGCGGAGCACCGAGTCCGCCATCGCCACGGCTGCAGCAGCTGACTGCCGCTGACGGGGGAAGGAGGAAAGCGGAGGAGGGCGGTGGAGAGCAGTGGAGTGCAGTGGAGAGCAGTGGAGTGTGGTGGAGAGCGGTGGAGTGCGGTGGAGAGCGGTGGAGTGTGGTTGAGAGCGGTGGAGTCTGCCAGCGGGAGCGTCGGCTCAGAGGTGAGCCAAGGCCCGTGGGTCAGTGCGGCTCGGGGGAAGCAAGGGCCGGGGCGAGCTGGGCCGACGGAGCTGGGGCTGGCGTGAGAAGGCCGGGGCAACGGGGCTGGCAGGCGCAGGGCCAGCGGGCGCGGGGCCAGCAAGCGCGGGGCCAGCGAGCGCGGGGCTGGTGAGCACAGGGCTAGCGGGCGCGGGGCGACCTAGCGAGGGGCCGGCGGATTCGGGGCCAGCAGGCGCTGGTCGGGTAGGCACGGGGCCAGCGGGCGCGGGGCCACAGAGCACGGGGCCGGCGGCGAGGGGCTGGCGAATGCGGGGCCAGCGGGCGCGGGGCTGGCAAAATTGGGGCCAGCGGGCACGGGGCGGGCGGGCGCAGGGCCAGCAGGCACGGGGCCAGCAAGCGCGGGGCTGGCGAATGCGGGGCCAGCTGGCGCGGGGCAGGCAGGCGCGGGGCTGGCGAACTCGGGGCCAGCGGGTGCGGGGCTGGCGATCGCAGGGCCAGCAGGCACGGAGCTACGGGCGGTTACGGTTGGCTACGGGCGGCTATGGGCGGCTAGCGATGGAAGGCTAGCGACGGGTGGCTAGGTCTAGGACTAGGACTAGGGCGGAAGCGCGGGTGAGCGAGGAGGACCTAACCTAGTGTGATACCATCTCAGAGTAGCGAATTGACTAGAATAGGAAGTACAGGGTGAGTTTGTACTAGTGTGTTGTACCCCCTAAGAGCATGCACCTATCTAGCCTATAATAACATATACAAATATGTTTAACACTGGTTGGTTTCGCCCATCGGCATTTTCAAGATCCTTTGGACCTTGATTTTTTTCTCTGCGCTCGCAATTAAACCACTCATCTTCAGCTATAAGCTTGGCCATACCGGTGTGTTTAGCTAACAACGTCAGCCCCCTATGTTTGACCATATGTTTCCCATCAGTTACATCAAGCAGTTTGTTCAGATATAGCCAAACATATGGCTCAAAATCCAATAATATGAAGGCAAGACGAGTGTGGTTGTCCGTCCTAAGGGCGTGTTTCTAGGACCCCTTATTACATCTTACTCTTAAACATACTCGTGTTGCACTGAACTGAACCGCATTAACCCAACTTGCGTCATAAGTGCACAGCACAATATCGCACATATCTGATCAGAATTATAGGCACAAAACGCACTGAGCCGAACTTCCGAGAGAGAAAAAAAGCTACACAGAATTGTGCCCACTTGAGTTCGCGGCAAAACAAGCAAATTAAAAGAGCCCCTTTAGCATGCAACCATGCCTTCCTGGTGAGGGTGGATTCCTACAAAGTTGGATCTACACAAATTTGGATCTAATCCCACAAAAGCCAGCTCTAGGTAAGGCAACAACGAGGATCTTGCGACCCTCATTATAAGAACACATCACACACCAAGCTTATTGGTTGGGTGATTCATCAAGCCAGACGGAACGCGCACGGTGTGCGATTGCAACTGGCGGTTAGCAGTCGAAACATGAACAGGGTGCCAATGCATGCCAATGCATGCCAATATGCCCATTAACCCATTCACTCATTCACCAACACACCTATTCACCAATTCACCATCCATTCACCCATTCACACATTCACCCATACACCCATTCACCCAATTCACCCATTCACCCTTAAACCATTCACCCATCCACTGATTAACCGATTCACCCACTAACCCATTCACCCACTAACCCATTCACCCACCCGCCCATTCACCCATCCACCGATTCACAGATTCACCCACTAACCCACTTACCCATTCACACATTCACCCATTTACCCATTCACCTATTCACCCATTCACCCATTCACCCATTCGCCCATTCACAAATTCGCCCATTCACCCATTCACCCCACCCTCACCCATTCACCCATTCACCCATTCACCCATTCACCCATTCACCCATTCACCCATTCACCCATTCACCCATTCACCCATTCACCCATTCACCCATTCACCCATTCACCCATTCACCCATTCACCCATTCACCCATTCACCCATTCACCCATTCACCCATTCACCCATTCACCCATTCACCCATTCACCCATTCACCCATTCACCCATTCACCCATTCAACCCATTCACCCATTCACCCATTCACCCATTCACCCACAAACCCATTCACCCATTCACCCATTCACCCATTCACCCATTCGCCCATTCACAAATTCGCCCATTCACCCATTCACCACCTCACCCATTCACCCATTAACCCATTCACCCATTCACCCATCCACCCATTCACCCATTCACCCATTCACCCATTCACCCATTCACCCTTAAACCATTCACCCATCCACTGATTAACCGATTCACCCACTAACCCATTCACTCACCCACCCATTCACACATCCACCGATTCACTGATTCACCCACTAACCCACTTACCCATTCACACATTCATCCATTCACCCATTCACCCATTCACCCATTCACCACCTCACCACCTCACCCATTCACCCATTCACCCATTCACCCATTCACCCATTCACCCATTCACCCATTCACCCATTTACCCGTTCACCCATTCACCCATTCACCCATTCACCCATTCACCCATTCACCCATTCACCCATTCACCCATTCACCCATTCACCCATTCACCCATTCACCCATTCGCCCATTCACAAATTCACCCATACGCCCATTCACCACCTCACCCATTCACCCATTAACCCATTCACCCATTCACCCATTCACCCATTCACCCATTCACCCATTCACCCATTCACCCATTCACCCATTCACCCATTCACCCATTCACCCATTCACCCATTCACCCATCCACCCATCCACCCATTCACCCATTCACCCATTCACCCATTCACCCATTCACCCATTCACCCATTCACCCATTCATCCATTCACCCATTCACCCATTCACCCATTCACCACCTCACCACCTCACCCATTCACCCATTCACCCATTCACCCATTCACCCATTCACCATTCACCCATTCACCCATTTACCCGTTCACCCATTCACCCATTCACCCATTCACCCATTCACCCATTCACCCATTCACCCATTCACCCATTCACCCATTCACCCATTCACCCATTCACCCATTCGCCCATTCACAAATTCACCCATACGCCCATTCACCACCTCACCCATTCACCCATTAACCCATTCACCCATTCACCCATTCACCCATTCACCCATTCACCCATTCACCCATTCACCCATTCACCCATTCACCCATTCACCCATTCACCCATTCACCCATTCACCCATCCACCCATCCACCCATTCACCCATTCACCCATTCACCCATTCACCCATTCACCCATTCACCCATTCACCCATTCACCCATTCACCCATTCACCCATTCACCCATTCACCCATTTACCCATTCACCCATTCACCCATTCACCCATTCACCCATTCACCTATTCACCCATTCACCCATTCACCATTCACCCTTAAACCATTCACCCATCCACTGATTAACCGATTCACCCACTAACCCATTCACCCACTAACCCATTCACCCACCCACCCATTCACCCATCCACCGATTCACTGATTCACCCACTAACCCACTTACCCATTCACACATTCACACATTCACACATTCATCCATTTACCCATTCACCCATTCACCCATTCGCCCATTCACAAATTCGCCCATTCACCACCTCACCCATTCACCCATTAACCCATTCACCCATTCACCCATTCACCCATTCACCCATTCACCCATTCACCCATTCACCCATTCGCCCATTCACAAATTCGCCTGTTCACCCATTCACCACCTCACCCATTCACCCATTAACCCATTCACCCATTCACCCATCCACCCATTCACCCATTCACCCATTCACCCATTCACCCATTCACCCACTCACCCACTCACCCATTCACCCATTCACCCATTCACCCATTCACCCATTCACCCATTCACCCATTCACCCATTCACCCATTCACCCATTCACCCATTCACCCATTCACCCATTCACCCATTCACCCATTCACCCATTCACCCATTCACCCATTCACCTATTCACCCATTCAACCATTCAACCATTCACCCATTCACCCATTCACCCATTCACCAATTCACCAATTCACCATTCACCCATTCACCAATTCAACCATTCACCCATTCACCCATTCACCCATCCACCCATTCACCGATTCACCTATTCACCTATTCACCCATTCACCCATTCACCCATTCACCCAATTCACCCATTCACCCATTCACCCATTCATCCATTCACCCATTCACCCATTCACCCATTCACCCATTCACCCATTCACCCATTCACCCATTCACCCATTCACCCATTCACCCATTCACCCATTCACCCATTCACCCATTCACCCATTCACCCATTCACCCATTCACCCATTCACCCATTCACCCATTCACCCATTCACCCATTCACCCATTCACCCATTCACCCATTCACCCATTCACCCATTCACCCATTCACCCATTCACCCATTAACCCATTCACCCATTCACCCATTCACCCACTCACCAATGTAGTTACTCACCCACCCACCCACTCACCCATTCACCAACTAAACCATTTACCCATTCACGCATGCATCCACTTACCCACTCACACATTCACCAACTCACCCACTCACCCACACACCCACTCACCCGTTCACCCACTCACCCACTCTCCCATTCACCCAATCACCCATTCACCCACTCACCCACTCTCACCGACTCACCCATTGAACCAATCACCCACTCGCCCATGCGCCCACTCACCCACTCACACCCTCACACCCTCACGCACTCACCCACTCACCCAGTCACCCACTCACACATTCACCCAATCACCCATTCATCCCTCCACCCATTCACCCATTCACCCACTCACCATTCACTCACTACCCCAGTTCCCCATTCACCCAGCATGGAAGATGGAGCATGGAAGATGGAAGATGGAGCATGGAGGATGGAAGATGGAGTATAGAAGATGGAAGACGGAGCATGGAAAGTGGAAGATGGAAGATGGAAGATGGAAGATGGAGCATGGAATATGGAAAATGAAACATGGAGCATAGAAGATGGAAGATAGAAGATGGAGCATGTAGATGCAAGATGTAAGATGGAGCATGGAAGATGGAAGATGGAAGATGGAAGATGAAAGATGGAGCATGGAAGATGGAAGATGGAGCATGGAAGACGGAGCATGGAAAATGGAGCATGGAAGATGGAAGATGGAAAATGGACGATAGAAGATGGAAGATCGAAGATGGAAAATGGACGATAGAAGATGGAAGATCGAAGATGGAAGATGGAAGATGGAGCATGGAAGATGGAAGATGGAAGATGGAAGACGGAGCATGGAATATGGAAGATGGAAGATGGAAGATGGAAGATGGAAGATGGAAGCTGGAAGATGGAGCATGGAAGATGGAAGATAGAAGAAGAAGCATGGAAGGTGGAGCATGGAAGATGGAGCATGGAAGATGGAAGATGGAGCATGTACTTCGTGTAGTGTAACATTTCACTTAGTATAGCCCTTGTTGGGTTTGTTTCGAGACTCTTCGTGGTTGGGGACTATGTGGTGGTGTACCACCAACCTGGACCTCGGCTCTTGGAGTTTATAGAGGCTGGGAACCATCTCAATCTCGTCTAGTTTCTTGCTAAGTTTGTACTTCTAAGAATATAGCGGCGGCTCTACCTCCTGCTAGTCAAACTGCCATAGCGTCGTCAAATCTTCATGGAACTTCTTGATTCAACTTGCTGCTGATAGGCGACAGCAACGCACTTTAGATTCAATTTACAAATCACCGTTTTAGGCAGAGTATAGATCTGTATTAATATTTGAATTAGTCTGACGGAAATCCGACTGTGCACTCTATCTGTCAATTTTGGCACATCTGAGCTTATTGTGGTTATAACACGTGGTATCAGAGCCCCTTGGAGCCACTTCGACCATGCCTAGACCTGGGGAAGGGGGTGGCAAAGGTGCTGGAGGCAGAGAAGATGCCAAAGTACAAGGTCAACACCAAGATCCACCCGTTGCTCCCCTGCAACCTAGCCTTGGCCCCTCTAGGGATGAGCCTAGAGTGTTTGGCCTTGACAAGTTCAACGGTGACAACTTTGCTGAGTGGTCCTTCAAGATGGAGAACATATTTGACCACTATGATATGCTGGAGGTGATGGAAGGAACGGAGAAGCGCCCCGAGAACGACCAGGAGAAGAGTCCGTGGGTGCGGAAGAGCGCACAAGGCTATCTTCTACTTGGGCAAGCGTTGGGGAGCAGCCAAATCCGTCACATCAAGCCTTTCTAGTGTGAACCAGCAAAGGGACCAAAGGCATGGGCTGCTTTCAAGGGTGTACACGCTCCTGTAATAGCGGTGGTGGCTGTGGTTTTGGAGCGGCAAATGGCGGCACTTCGAATTGACAAAGGCGAACCGGTGGAGGAAGGAGCTAGTAAATTCTTCGACTTGTTGACACGGCTCGAAGTAAGCTGACCTGAACTACAGTGAACTTCAAAAGAAGACCAAGCTGCTGGCCTTGCTTCCGGACTCATGGTCCTCGCTCATCATCAACCTAAATCGAGATCTGCCCCACCTCTCGCTCGAAGATGTGAAGCGGGAAATCTTACAAGAAGATTTCCGTCGTCGCGAATTTGCAGGTCTCGATGGTGCCAGAGTCGCAAGCATGGGCCGTGTGGGCGGCCGTGGAAGGGGCAGAAGGCGAGGAGGCAGATTTGGCAGCAGCAATTTTAGTGGAGGCCGTGGTAATGGAGGATATGGCAGCAACAACAACAATAACGGCTACGTGCGTGGGCGCGTCGATTTGATGGCGAATGTCACTTTTGCCACAAGACTGGCCACATGTGGAGAGATTGCTTCAGATTGCCCAAAGGATGGACCCCTTCTCAAGGCCAAAAGGGCAAAGGAGTAAGGGGAGGAAGAGGCAGAGGTCGTGGAGGCCGTGGTGGTCGTGGAAGCGAAGCGGCAAGCATGAAAGGTGGAGACTACGATACGGACCCAAGTGAAGATCGATACCCGGGCCAATTCTTCTTTGTCTCCACGCAAGCGGCAGCTCCAGAAGGAGTTGTGGAAGGCTTTGAGGAGTCAGCTACTGTGGGAAAGGTCACCCTTCACTCTCTGTACTTTTAGGTGATCGATAGCGGCGCCACCTATAGCATGACACCTCATGCGGACTTGCTCACCGAACTCGAACCGTCGCCGGTCAAGCATGTTACATCGGCTTTGGGGCAGCGAGCAGATGTGAAAGGCATGGGCAAGGCCATGTTCAAGGGTGCTGATGGGAAGATGGTGGGCCTCAAGAACGTGCTTTGGGTGCCCAACCTAGCAGCCAACCTGATTTCCATGCGGCGTTTGCAAAAGGCCGGCATGGACACATCTTCCAAGAGATCCAAAACATATACCGCGAGGCTTGGTGAGCGGAAGCTTTGGGACCTTCATGAGGATAGGGACATCTACAATGAGATGTGGCAAATCCCAGTGGTCCCCATGCCTAAGGAGAGGCAAGTGGCAGCAAGCGTCAGCACCAAGAGTGAAGTTGTTGGTGGCGGTGATCACGGAAAGCAAAGTGACACCAAGAGTGACTCGAAGGAGTGCAATCTTGGAGAGGCCAGCAAGGCGTGTGAACCCAAGGAGAGTGGTGCAGCAGCCAAAGGTGGTGGAAATGAGGAGGAAAAGCCTAAGATCATCAAAGCAACAGTGGCGAAGGAGAAAGGAGAGAGCTTGTGGGGCAGAATTGCGAGTGCTGTTTTCTCCAACCCGACTCCCGCTATGGGAGAGTGTGATTGGCTGACCTTGCATCGGCGAATGGGGCATGTGGCGTTGCCCATTTTGCAGCAGATAGTTAAGTAAGAGATGGTCAGTAGGATACGTGTCAAGGGGGAGCCCAATGAGGTGCTTGGCTGTCCAACATGCATGCAAGCCAAGTTCACCCGCTACCCGTTCCATAGCTCGGAGACAACGGCGAAGGCACTACTTGATGAGGTGGTGATGGATGTGGTTGGCCCCTTGAAGCTTGGAGCTGCTGGAGCTGAGTACTTCCTCACTATAGTGGATGTCTACACTCGCATGACTTGGGTGTATGTGCTGCCCAAGAAGAGTGACGTAGCTGAAACGGTGAAGACCGATTGGTTGCCGATGGTGGAGCGGCAACAAGACCGGCTTGTGAAGGCGATTCGCACTGACTGTGGGGGAGAGTTCCTGAGCAAGGACTTCTCAACTTTGCTGAAGAAGCAGGGCATAAGGCACTCTCTCACCATGCCCTACTCTCCTGCAATGAACGGCATCGCCGAGCGTGCGAATCGGACACTCACAGAGACGGCTCGGGGACTTCTTATTGAAGCCGGTCTACCCAAGTACTTTTGGCCAGATGCGGTGCAGCATGCTTGTGTTGCCAAGAACAAAGCCTTGACTCCAGGGCTAATGCTAGAAGGGTAGCTACCATAAATGTCAAGAAATTAAGAGTTGTTCAAGCCCCGAACCCAGATTTTAACAGGCTGGGATTTTCCGAAACGCTGAATGTTTCCGACTGGATTCTCCTTGAAATCCTGATCCATTCCGTGTACTATTTTCATGAATCCTGACCAACTAGTCTCGTAGCATGGAGCTCTGTGAGGAGAACTTCCATTCCAGTATGTGCTGGCGAAGATTCTCACGTCACGAATCACAAAAGGTACTTGGACGATTTCAGGACTTGTAAAAGGGGTGCCAAGGGGTGCCAGCAGCAGGATAAGAAGGACTACAATAAAGTATATGCTCCTGTGGTGAAGGGTACAACCCCTCGAACTCTCTTCGCTGCGGGGGCCATCGAAGGATGGGTGGTGAAGCAAATGGATGTAGTTACGGCCTTATTCAACGGAGTTTTGGAGGAAGAGACCTTCATGAAGCAGCCAGAGGGGTACAATGATGAGAGTGGTAGAGTGTGGAAGTTGAAGAAAACACTCTATGGCCTCAAGCAAGCCCCTAGGCAATGGTACATCAAGCTGCGGGAAGTCTTGGAGGCGATCGGTTTCACTCCCTCAACGGCCGATCAATCCATGTTCATGCTTGGCGAGGGGAAGCAGAGGAGCTTCATGGCCGTTTATGTGGATGACATCCTCATAATCTCGCCCTCCTCTGACCTTGTGAAGGAGGTGACGCTGAAGCTTCAAGAGAAGTTCAAGTGCAAGACCCTTGGTGACGTCAACTACTACCTTGGGCTTCACATTGAGCGAGATGTGGAGAAGCGGTGGATGCGAGTGCATCAAAAGAATTACTTGGAGGCCTTGGCTGCAAACTTTGGGAAGGATGAAGGTTATGTGGCAACTCCTCTACCCTCGAGGTTCAAGTGTGTGAAAGGACAAGCGGAGGAAAGTGTTGGTGAAGAGGAGAGGCGCCGTTTTCACTCCTTGGTGGGCAGCCTCATGTATGCGGCCGTTCACACAAGGCCGGATGCAGCCTTTGCCACCGGGCAGCTAGCTAGGGTTGTCCAATGCCCTAATGAAGATCAGGTAGCAGCTGGAGAGAGAGTGGCGAAGTACCTTGGCCAAACAGCAACTGTTTGCTAGCTGAATTGGGAGAAGAGTAGCAAGGACCTACCCCACTCTACTGTGATAGCCAAGGTGCTATTGCATTGGCTAAGAACCCAATTCTTCATGGCCTTACCAAGCACATGAAGGTGAAGTGGCATTGGGTGAGGAGCATGGTAACCGAGGGTGAAGTGGAGTTGCACTACATGAAGACGACGGCGCAGCCAGGTGATATGATGACCAAAAGGCTGGTTGAGCAGCAGCATTGCAAGTGTTGCAAGCTTGCTGGGATGGCTCTGAACTAAGGGGAGCAGATTCTAAGGCAAAAAATCCGTGGGGGAGTTTGTTGGTGCAACCCTATGGCTTGCACTCGGCTTGTCGTCCTTGTTCGTGTGTGTGCATGCATAGCATGGAATGACTTGTGAGTCTATGTTATTGCTATCTAGTGCTTGTGTATGTGCTTGAATGGTGTACTACACTGTAGTTTGTGTCGATTAAGACATTAGCGAGTTTTCACAACTCGCATAACAAGTCGTCGTTTGCGCGTCGCATGTGTTTTTCTATTTTGTCGAGTGTGAAGAGACCATTGCGACGCAGGTGAGTACAGCAAGCCCTCATCAACTCAAGAAGAACTCATCTTGCAGAATCAAGACCAAGAGCTCAAGATTTCAAGCCCTAGGGATGCGGATAATTTATTAAAATAGTAATGCTACTTCATGTAGTGTTACATTTCACTTGGTGTAGCCCTTGTTGGGTTTGTTTCGAGACTCTTCATGTTTGGGGACTCTGTGGTGGTGTACCACCAACATGGACCTCGGCTCTTGGAGTTTGTAGAGGCTGGGAACCATCTCAATCTCGATTCTTCTTGCTAAATTTGTACTTCTCAGACTATTGTGGTTGCTCTACCTTCTGCCGGTCAAACCTCCATAGCGTCGTTAAATCGTTATAGAATTTCATGATTCAATTTTTTGCTGATAGGCAATAGCAACGCGCTCTAGATCCAACTTAGAGATCACCATTTCGGGCATAGATCAGATCGGTATCAATATTTGAAGTAGTCTGACGGAAATCTGACTAAGCACTCTATCTCTCCATTTTGGTACATCAGAGCATATTATGGTTATAACATCTTCCATCTTCCATCTTCCATGCTTCATCTTCCATTTTCCATTTTCCATTTTCCATTTTCCATTTTCCATTTTCCATTTTCCATTTCCATTTTCCATTTTCCATTTTCCATTTTCCATTTTCCATCTTCCATACTCCATCTTCCATCTTCCATGCTCCATCTTCCATTTTCCATCTTTCATGCTCCATCTTTCATGCTCCATCCTTCATTTTCCATCTTCAATCTTACATCTTCTATACCCCATATCCCATCTTCCATGCTGCATCTTCCATGCTCCAACTTCCATCCTCCATCTTCCATCTTCCGTGCTCCATCTTCCATGTTCCATCTTCCATCTTCCATGCTACATCTTCCATGCTCCATCTTCTATCTTCCATCTTCCAACTACCATGCTCCATCTTCCATCTTCCATCCTCTATATTCTACCTTCCATCTTCCATCTTCTATATTCCATGCTCCAGCTTCCACCTTCCATCTTCCATCTTCCATATTCCATGCTCCATCTTCCATCTTCCATCTTCCATTTTCCATTTTCCATTTTGCATATTCCATCTTCCATCTTCTATGTTCCATGCTCCATCTTCCATCTTCCATCTTCCATCGTCCCTCTTCCATCTTCCATGCTCCATCTTCCATGCTCCATCTTCCATGCTCCATCTTCCATGCTCCATCTTCCAGCTTCCATCTTCCAGTTTCCATTTTCCATTTTCCATTTTCCATTTTCCATTTTCCATTCTCCATTTTCCATTTTCCATTTTCCATTTTCCATGCTCCATGCTCCATCTTCCATCTTCCACCCTCCATCTTCCATCTTCCAACATCCATGCCCCATCTTCCATTTTCCATCTTCCATCTTCCATCTTCAAAGCTCCATCTTCCATCTTCCATGCTCCACCTTCCATCTTCCATCTTCCCTTTTCCATCTTCTATGCTCCATCTTCCATCTTCCATGCTCCATTTTCCACTTTCCATCTTTCATTTTCCATCTTCCATGCCCCATCTTCCACCTTCCAAGCTCCATCTTCCATGCTCCTTCTTCTATCTTACATCTTCCATGCTCCATCTTCCATCTTCTATCTTCCATGTTCCATCTTCCATTTTCCATTTTCCATTTTCCATGCTCCATCTTCCATCTTTCATCTTCCATCTTACACGCTCTATATTTCATCTTCCATCTTCCATATTCCTTTCTCCATCTTCCATGCTCCATCTTCCATGCTGCATCCTCCATACTCCATCTTCCATCTTCCATGTTCCACTTTCCATGCTCCATCTTCCATCTTCCATCTTCCATCTTCCATCTTCCATCTTCCATGCTCCATCTTCCATCTTCCATGTTCCATGCTCCATCTTCCACTTTCCATCTTTCATTTTCCATCTTCCATGCTCCATCTTCCATCTTCCATTTTCCATGCTCCATCTTCCATGCTC
This sequence comes from Closterium sp. NIES-67, assembly GCA_027943415.1. Lineage (NCBI taxonomy): Eukaryota > Viridiplantae > Streptophyta > Zygnematophyceae > Desmidiales > Closteriaceae > Closterium > Closterium sp. NIES-67. Next base: position 10,894 of record BQMB01000682.1, on the reverse strand, counting down.
CTTCTTCTATCTTACATCTTCCATGCTCCATCTTCCAGCTTCCATCTTCCATTTTCCATGCTCCATCTTCCATCTTCCATCTTCCATGCTCCGTCTTCAATCTTCCATGCTCCATCTTCCATCTTCGATGCTCCATCTTCTGTGCTCCATCTTCCATCTTCCATCTTCCATGCTCCATGTTTCATTTTCCATCTTCCATGCTCCATCTTCCATCTTCCATGCTCCATCTTCCATCTTCCATCTTCCATCTTTCATGCTCCATCTTTCATGCTCCATCTTCCATCTTCCATGCTCCAACGTCCATCTTCCATGCTCCATCTTCCATTTTCCATCTTCCATTTTACATGCTCCATCTTCCATCTTCCTGACTCAGTCTTCCATCTTCCATATTCCATGCTCTATCTTCCATCTTCCATATTCCATCTTTATTTTCCATCTTTCATGTTGCATCTTCCATCTTCCATCTTCTACTTTCCATGCTCCATCTTCCATCTTCCATATTCCATGCTCCATCTTCCATCTTCCAACTTCCATCTTCCATGCTACATGCTCCATCTTCCATATTCCATTCTCCATTTTCCATACTCCATCTTCCATGCCGCATCCTCCACGCTTCATCTTCCATCTTCCATCTTTCATGCTCCATCTTCCATGTTCCATCTTTTATCTTTCATGCTCCATCTTCCATCTTCCATGCTACATGTTTCATTTTCCATCTTCCATCTTCCATGCTCCATCTTCCATCTTCCATACTCCATCTTCCATATTCCATGCTCCATCTTCCATCTTCCATCTTCCATATTCCATTCTCCATCTTTCATTTTCCATCTTCCATGCTCCATCTTGCATCTTCCATCTTCCACTTTCCATGCTCCATCTTCCATTTTCCACATTCCATCTTCCATCTTCCATGATCCATCTTCCATGCTCCAACTTCCATCTTCTATCTTCCTTCTTCCATGCTCCATCTTCCATCTTCCATGCTCCATCTTGCATCTTCCATCTTCCACTTTCCATGCTCCATCTTCCATCTTCCACATTCCATCTTCCACATTCCCTCTTCCATCTTCCATGATCCATAATCCATGCTCCAACTTCCATCTTCTATCTTCCTTCTTCCATGCTCCATCTTCCATCTTCCAGGCTCCATCTTCCATCTTCCATTTTCCATCTTCCATGCTCCATCTTCCATATTCCATGCTCCATCTTCCATCTTCCATCTTCCATGCTCCATCTTCTATCTTCCACGCTCCATATTCCATTTTCCATCTTCCATTTTCCATGCTCCATCTTCCATCTTCCATCTTCAATGCTCCATCTTCCATTTTCCATCTTCCATCTTCCATGCTCCATCTTCCATCTTCCATGCTCCATCTTCCATCTTCCATGCTCCATCTTCCATTTTCCATATTCCATTTTACATACTCCATCTTCCATCTTTCTGACTCAGTCTTCCATCTTCCATATTCCATGCTCTATCTTCCATCTTCCATATTCCATCTTTATTTTCCATCTTTCATGTTGTATCTTCATCTTCCATCTTCTACTTTCCATGCTCCATCTTCCATCTTCCATATTCCATGCTCCATGTTTCATTTTCCATCTTCCATGCTCCGTCTTGCATCTTCCATCTTCCATCTTCCATCTTCCATTTTCCATGCTCCATCTTCCATCTTCCATCTTCCATATTCAATGCTCCATCTTTTTTTTTTTTCCATTTTCCATGCTCCATCTTCCATCTTCTATCCTCCATCTTCCATGCTCCATCTTCCATCTTCCAACTTCCATCTTCCATGCTACATGCTCCATCTTCCATGCTCCATCTTCCATATTCCATTCTCCATTTTCCATGCTCCATCTTCCATGCCGCATCCTCCACGCTCCATCTTCCATCTTCCATCTTTCATGCTCCATCTTCCATGCTCCATCTTTCATCTTTCATGCTCCACCTTCCATCTTCCATGCTATATCTTTCAATTTCCATCTTCCATCTTCCATGCTCCATCTTCCATCTTCCATACTCCATCTTCCATATTCCACGCTCCATCTTCCATATTCCATTTTCCATCTTTCATTTTCCATCTTCCATGCTCCATCTTGCATCTTCCATCTTCCACTTTCCATGCTCCATCTTCCATCTTCCATCTTCCATCTTCAATCTTCCATGCTCCATCTTCCGTGCTCCATCTTCCATCTTCCATCTTCCATGCTCCATCTATCATTTTCCATCTTCCATGCTCGATCTTCCATCTTCCATCTTTCATGCTCCATCTTCCATCCTCCATGCTCCATCTTCCATTTTCCATCTTCCATCTTACATGCTCCATCTTCCATCTTCCTAACTTAGTCTTCCATCTTCCATATTCCATGCTCTACTTTCCATCTTCCATATTCCATCTTTATTTTCCATCTTTCATGTTCTATCTTCCATCTTCCATCTTCTTCTTTCCATGCTCCATCTTCCATCTTCCACTTTCCATGCTCCATCTTCCATCTTCCATATTCCATGCTCCATGTTTCATTTTCCATCTTCCATGCTCCGTCTTGCATCTTCCATCTTCCATCTTCCATTTTCCATGCTCCATCTTCCATCTTCCATCTTCCATATTCCATGCTCCACCTTTCATTTTCCATTTTTCATGCTCCATCTTCCATCTTCTATCTTCCATCTTCCATGCTCCATCTTCCATCTTCCAACTTCCATCTTCCAAGCTACATGCTCCATCTTCCATATTCCATTCTCCATTTTCCATACTCCATCTTCCATGCCGCATCCTCCACACTCCATCTTCCATCTTCCATCTTTCATGCTCCATCTTCCATGTTACATCTTTCATCTTTCATGCTCCATCTTCCATCTTCCATGCTACATCTTTCATTTTCCATCTTCCATCTTCCATGCTCCATCTTCCATCTTCCATACTCCATCTTCCATATTCCATGCTCCATCTTCCATCTTCCATCTTCCATATTCCATTCTCCATCTTTCATTTTCCATCTTCCATGCTCCATCTTGCATCTTCCATCTTCCACTTTCCATGCTCCATCTTCCATCTTCCATCTTCCATCTTCCATCTTCCATCTTCCATCTTCCATGATCCAACTTCCATCTTCCATCTTCCTTCTTCCATGCTCCATCTTCCATCTTCCAGGCTCAATTTTCCATCTTCCATCTTCCATCTTCCATCTTCCATCTTCCATCTTCCATGCTCCATCTTCCATGCTCCATCTTCCATCTTCCATGCTCCATCTTCCATCTTCCATCTTCCATGCTCCATCTTCTATCTTCCACGTTCCATCTTCCATTTTCCATCTTCCATTTTCCATGCTCCATCTTCCATCTTCCATCTTCCATCTTCCATGCTCCATCTTACATGCTCCATCTTCCATCTTCCATCTTCAATGCTCCATCTTCCATTTTCCATCATCCATCTTCCATGCTCCATCTTCCAACTTCCATGCTACATCTTTCATTTTTCATCTTCCATCTTCCATCTTCCATGCTCCATCTTCCATCTCCCATACTCCATCTTCCATCTTCCATATTCCATGCTCCATCTTCCATCTTCCATATTCCATTCTCCATCTTTCACTTTCCATCTTCCATGCTCCATCTTGCATCTTCCATCTTCCACTTTCCATGCTCCATCTTCCAGCTTCCATCTTCCATCTTCCATCTTCCATGATCCATCTTCCATGCTCCAACTTCCATCTTCTATCTTCCTTCTTCCATGCTCCATCTTCCATCTTCCAGGCTCCATCGTGCATCTTCCATTTTTCCATCTTCCATCTTCCATGCTCCATCTTCCATCTTCCTTGCTCCATCTTCCATCTTCCATCTTCCATGCTCCATCTTCTATCTTCCACGCTCCATCTTCCATTTTCCATCTTCCATTTTCCATGCTCCATCTTCCATCTTCCATCTTCCATCTTCAATGCTTCATCTTCCATTTTCCATCTTCCATCTTCCATGCTCCATCTTCCATCTTCCATGCTCCATCTTCCATCTTCCATGCTCCATCTTCCATTTTCCATCTTCCATTTTACATGCTCCATCTTCCATATTCCTGACTCAATCTTCCATCTTCCATATTCCATGCTCTATCTTCCATCTTCCATATTCCATCTTTATTTTCCATCTTTCATGTTGTATCTTCATTCTTCCATCTTCTACTTTCCATGCTCCATCTTCCATCTTCCACTTTCCATGCTCCATCTTCCATCTTCCATATTCCATGCTCCATGTTTCATTTTCCATCTTCCATGCTCCGTCTTGCATCTTCCATCTTCCATTTTCCATTTTCCATGCTCCATCTTCCATCTTCCATCTTCCATATTCCATGCTCCATCTTATATTTTCCATTTTCCATGCTCCATCTTCCATCTTCTATCTTCCATCTTCCATGCTCCATCTTCCATCTTCCAACTTCCATCTTCCATGCTCCATGCTCCATCTTCCATATTCCATTCTCCATTTTGTTAGGATTAAGGACGGAGTCTAGGTGAACTTAGGAGCTAGAATAACTCAAAATATAAATCCGAAATTCTGGACAGAAAAGTCGTCTTTACAAGAAAACGACGTCGACAAAACACTAGCCGTTGGAATGTCGCCGAAACTTAGATATGTTGTAGCTCGTAATCTCAGCTACCGTTCCAATTTGAATCACGTTGATTGATGAAGTATTCGCGACGCTATGGCTTTCGACGCATTAGGGGGTAAGCTGTAGGAGGAGAACTTAACTCAATCTCAAAGGTTCAATCAAAGTTCAAGAATCTCACAAGGAATTAGAGGAGCAAGAGAAAATGTTGGGATAGAAGAGAGAGATGAGAGGGAAGGTCCCAAGAGAGTCCCAAACCAAGGAAACCCATAAGCACAAAGATTCCCTCCTATAGGAACCTCAACTTTGACCTTTGTCCCTTCCCAACCAATCCATCCAAGTTGGCCACCCTTGCCAACCTAGCTTGGTTGTTCCCAACCAATTTGCAGCTGTTTACAGTTAGAGTGACAAATTTCCCCAACCCCAAAGGTCCCAACTCCATATAAATTCACCCCACAAACTTCACTTTAGTAACCGCCGCAATTGTAACGCAAGCTCATGAACTTTGAATCTTCATAGCTTTCGCGTTCTTGCTCCGATTGAAGGGATTCTCGTTGCGTCGGAAGATCTTCTCAAGATCTATCATCACAAATACCTGCTCAAACAAAATAACACAGAACACATTTCCAAACTCCAGAACACACCACACACAAATGCTTGCACATTCAAACCAACATGCAAGTTGAAAACATGGGATGGGAGGCAGACAGAATGTGATAGCATATGATGACATCACACAACAATCTCCCCCTCTGGCTTCCAACCATCATCCACCATACCACATCTCAAGCATGCATACTCAATGCACACTCATCCCAGCAAGCTTCATGCCCTTCCAATGATCCGCCTCCGCCAGACGCTTAGTGAAAATATCTGCTGCTGCTGATGGGTCTTCACTATCTCCAGCCGCACCTCCTTATCAAGGAGTCTCCTCACCCAATGCCACTTAGGCCTTATGTGTTTTGTCAGCCCATGCAGACAAGCATTCTTGGCGAGCTTCACAGCGGACTCATTGTCACAAAACACAACTGTCGGCTTCTTCCTGACCAACTCCCAACTCCTCCAACAAACGCCTTAGCCACACTACTTCCTTGGCCCATGGTGTAAGGCCATGTACTCAGTCTCACATGAAGAGAATCCCACCTCATTTGCTTCTTGCTGCGCCAGCTCACAGCACCACCTCCTAGCAAGCACACATAACCCCCAATGCTGGTGCCATCCGCTTTCACAGAGTTGAAGCTAGCGTCAGTATAGCAACTCAAGAGCATCTCTCCACTCTTCACATTGCAGCACCTCTCTGCAACCGCTGCCTCACTCCACTGTACTCCAATCCCACTGATGCCGTAGCACTCACATAGCGGACCAACCTCTTGGCCGCTTCCAGCTGCTCATGACTAGGGCGTGAGACCACACTAGCCAACCGTGATGTAGAAATGCAATGTCAGGCCGTGTATGATTTGCAGCATAATTCAGCGACCCAACCATCGAATGAAACAGCTTCCTGTCACTATCACCCCACTACCTCCTCATCAGCACATGGCTCCACAGTAAACCCTGAAGGTAGTGGTGTTGCTGGCTTTCCCCCATCTTGCAGCCCATACTTCTTCAGCCAGCCCCTCACAGTACTTCCTCTGGTGCAACCTCAGCACACCCTTTTCCACATCTCTCTCCACGTGCATCCCCAAGTAGTACTTCACCTCACCCATCTTGGAGCACTTGAACTGCATCTCCAGCATCTGCTCTGCGCTGTCCAGCAAAGCAGTTGGATGCAGAAAAGAGAAGGATATCATCCACATTACACCACGAGCATGAGGATTTCATCCTTCTCCTGCAGCAGGAACAGGCTGGGGTCACACTCACTCTTCTTGAAACCCCCAGCCAACAGCGCCTCCTCCAACTTGTGATACCATGCACGAGGCGCCTGCTTAAGGCCATAGATGGCCTTCTTCAGCCTGCAGACCCTGCCGCTCCCGTCATCCAGCCCCTCTGGCTGCTTCATGTACACCTCCTCCATAATGATCCCATTCAGAAAGGCAGTCACAATATCCATCTGCCGAATCTTCCATCCCAGGAGTGCAGCTATCGCCAACAGCACCCTCAGTGTTGTTCCTTTCCCCACAGGAGCAAACACCTCATCATAGTCCTTCCCCTTTGTCTGCTGAAACCCCCGTGCCACAAGCCTAGACTTGTAGCGGGGTCAGCTCCCCTTCAGGTCCATACTTGTGCCTGTAGATCATCTTGGAAGTGATTGCTTCTTTCCAGGAGGCAAGTCACACAGGTCCCATGTCTCGTTCTCAATTAGGGACCCGAACTCCTCATCCTCACTCGCCTTCCACTTCTCCCCATTTTGGTCCATTCAAGGCCTCTTCCTCGAGTCTTGGGCTCAGGGATTGGTGCCCAGTAGCAGTGAGCGATCTCATCTTCCTCAATCTGCTCAACCACACTCCCAGCCTGCACCACATTCGGCTTGCCTCTTCCCCCATAGGTCAGCCTCACTGGAGGGCGCACATCCCCTCCTAGGACGCTCAGGCGGGTGTGGAACTCGAGGTGGAGACTCATGCTGCTGCTGCTGCTGCTCTACTTCAGCTGCTCCCCCTTCCTCAGTCACCCCAGACATCTCCTCCTCTGACACTGCAACCTCCACCTGTCTTGAAGGCTGCTGCACCTCATCTGCCTCCACAATGAGCGGTGTAGATGGAAGCTTCTGTTGCTGCTGCTTCCATTCCTTGTAGTACAGGGACTCAAGAAACTTCACATCCCTTGACACTGTCACTTCTGGGTGGTCAAGTCCCATAGCAGCCACCCTTGTGATCCTTTGCAATCCCCAAGTGCACACCCATCTTCCAGAAGCCTCCAACTTCCCCCTTTTCTCCTTAGGCACATGAAACACACCATGCACCCAAATGCCCTCAGCATGTTCACAGCTGGAGCACTCCCATACCACTTGCGTATGGGATCCACTCCTTATCTCCAACTGTAGCCAGCACCCTGTTCTTCACAAGGGCGACCTGCCTCAGTGCAGACACCCAAACGGATCAGGCAGCCCTGCACGCCCAAGGAGAGTGCGTGCCCCCTCCTGCAGGGTCCTGTTGAACCTCTCAGCCACGCCATTCTGCTGTGGGTTGTAGGGCACTGTCAGTTGATGCTGGATCCCCTTCCTCTTCAACTCCCCCTCAAAATCAGCTCCAATGAACTCCCCACCATTGTCACTACGGATCACCTTCACCTTGTGTCCGCATTCCTCTGAGCTCTCGGCATCCACTCCTTAAGGACAGCCGCTGCCACCTCCCCTTTGCTCTTCAAAGGGTAAACCCACACTGCCCAAGTGTGGTCATCCACAATTGTCAAGAAATAGCGGCTGCCTGAGAGGGAAGGGGCTCTTGTGGGCCCCACCAATCCATGTGCACAAGTGCAAGTGGGGTCTTGGCTGATCCAGTTGCACTGTTGAAGGGGAACTTGGAGAACTTGGTCTCCAAGCATGTAGGGCAGCTCCCAATCTCCTTCACTTCCCCTTTCACCTCCAGCCCTTCAGGCTCCCATCCTTCACCAACTTCTGCAGCATAGGGAAGTTCACATGACACAGCCTCTCATGCCATGTCTCCCAATCGGCCTCTCCACTCTTTGTGAAGCCTTAGCCCATGCCGCACTCGCATCCACACCAGCAAGCACCTCACCATGTGTCTGCTGCTTCTGCACTTTCTTGACTGCTTCCAGGACCCCATCAGTTGGTGCAGTTTGCATCTCCTCCTGCTGTTGCCTTTGCCACTGCTGCCGTTGCTGCTGTTGGAGTCTTCCCATTCCAAGGGATGATGGGCAGCTGCCACAGGTCCTTGATGCAGCTGGTCTCCTCTTCCAGACTCCACAGCACTTTTCCCAAGCTTAGCACGGCAGCTGGTTGGTCCAAAGGTCACTTCGCCTTACTCTTCTGCAGCCGCCGCACAGAGAGAAGGTTAGCAGACAAGCCTTTAACCAGCAGAACATTCCCAAGCCCACAAGCTCCCCATTAGCTCCCTTAACCTTGGCATTCCAACACCAATCACGGGGAGCAAAGCACCTGACGCTGCTGCCACATACTTAATCTTCCCAGGGGTTTTACCTCATCAAGCAAATCTGCCCGTGGAGGTCATGTGACTGGTGCAACCCGAATCAATCACCCAGTGCGTGAGAGGGTGCATCACAACCTTTCCCACAATCCCACATCACCCTCATGCCCATGCACATCCTCAACCATAAGAAACAAACCAGGATAGGCATTACCTTGTGCACCTTCACCTTGTGCACCTGAGCCTTGCACAGCGCCACCTTGTGCGCGTTCACCACTGGGCGGCTTCATGCCTGGAGGTGCCCATCCCTCCGGCCTGCTGAAGCACTTGAACCAAGGATGCCCGACCTTCTTGCAGTACCAGCAGGTGCCCTCCATTCTGGTACTCCCCCTGCCACTGAGCTCCCATGCCCCTCATTATAGTCACCTCGGCCTCTACCTCTGCCAAAGCTCCTCCCACGGCCTCGGCCTCTCCAACCCCCTCTTCCTCTGCCGCGCCCTGCAGCTCCATACCCCTCAGCAGTCTTAGTGGCAGCACCGCCTCCCACATGGCGTCTGCGGAAGTCCTCCTGCAGAATCTGCTGCCTTAGCCACTCAGGTGTCCATTGATCTTGCTGAGAGTTGAGGGTGGGGATGAGGTTGTCCCAAGAGTTGTCCAACACCGAGATGATCTTGGTGCACTGCTGCAGCTGAGATACACTGCTGCCCGCTGCTGCCATCCTTGCATAGGTGTCCTTGATCTTGTCAAGGACCGGCTTCACATCGTCCCCTGGTCGCATGGAGATGGCAGCAAGTTCCTTCTCGAGCACGATCACCATCGGAGAGTGTTGGGCTGAATCACATCACGTAGTAGTTTCCACGCCCTTGGACCCGAATCATCCGCTTCCACAAGATCCTTGATGTGCTCGAACATCTCCTTGTTGACCGATTGAAGGATGAGGTCGAAAAGCACCGCGCTTTTCTCAATCCACCGTTCACGTGCTTCGCCTTCTTCCGGCATCTTCTCTTCCCCAACAGCAATCTTCAGTAGCTTGTAGCGTTTGAAGGCACTCCTCATCCGTCCGCTCCATTCCTCATAGTTGGAGCCATCCAAAGCTTCAACTTTTGATGGCGGCGGCTCACTTGTCTTCTCAGCTACAGCTCCTCTTCCATTAGCATCTCCTCCTCTCTCATTCATCTTCTCCTTGAGAAATGACGAATTTCAGCTCCCCTTTGCTGTCCACACTCAGCTCCCTCGATATTTTCACAAGTGTCGGCGTCCACGAAATTTCGGCAGAGTTTCCCCTTAGCGGAAGACACATCCAACCTTTAGAACACCACTTAGGCACACCCACAGGCCATGGTGGGTCTAGAAGGGTCTTACACTTCTGTAGACTCCTCTCAATGTCCTTAATATGCTCTGATACCACTTGTTAGGATTAAGGACGGAGTCTAGGTGAACTTAGGAGCTAGAATTACTCAAAATATAAATCCGAAATTCTGGACAGAAAAGTCGTCTTCACAAGAAACGACGTCGACAAAACTAGCCGTTGGAATGTCGCGAAACTTGGATATGTTGTAGCTCTTAATCTCAGCTACCGTTCCCAATTTGAATCACGTTGATTGATGAAGTATTCGCGACGCTATGGCTTTCGACGCACTAGGGGGTAAGCTGTAGGAGGAGAACTTAACTCAATCTCAAGAGTTCAATCAAAGTTCAAGAATCTCACAAGGAATTAGAGGAGCAAGAGAAAGGTTGGGATAGAAGAGAGGGATGAGAGGGAAGGTCCCAAGAGAGTCCCCAACCAAGGAAACCCCATAAGCACAAAGATTCCCTCCCTATAGGAACCTCAACTTTGACCTTTGTCCCTTCCCAACCAATCCATCCAAGTTGGCCACCCTTGCCAACCTAGCTTGGTTGTTCCCAACCAATTTGCAGCTGTTACAGTAGAGTGACAAATTTCCCCAACCCCAAAGGTCCCAACTCCATATAAAGTCACCCCACAACTTCACTTTGTAACCGCCGCAATTGTAACGCAAGCTCATGAACTTTGAATCTTCATAGCTTTCGCGTTCTTGCTCCGATTGAAGGATTCTTGTTGCGTCGGAAAGATCTTCTCAAGATCTATCATCACAAATACCTGCTCAAACAAAATAACACAAAACACATTCCCAAACTCCAGAACACACCACACAAATGCTTGCACATTCAAACCACACATGCAAGTTGAAAACATATGGGATGGGAGGCAGACAGAATGTGATAGCATATGAT
>BQMB01000681.1:0-89245 GCA_027943415.1 Closterium sp. NIES-67 | reverse complement strand
CCCTAAACCTTTCGCACTGACGCCGGTGCTGGAGGCTGGCGGAGTCGAGGTAGACCCTTAGGTTTTTCGGTCAGTACATCCTAGTTCTACTATGAGTGGGCTCGGTGCGAGCGCAGCGGCGGGGGCAGTCGGAGGAGCAGCCGCCGGTGCAGCCGCGGGGTTGGGGGTAGATATGGACGTCTCGCCGGCTCCAGCTACAGTCGCCGACATCAGAGACGGTTTTCGGCGGCAGCGTAGACGGACCGACACGGACGAGGACAGGCAGGAGCAGTTTGCACTAGAGCAGGAGACGGAGTGGAGGCGGACCTTGCAGCGCGAGCTGCAGCTCTCGAGTCTGGAGGGGGGTGTCCTCGAGAGCAGGACCGTCATCGAGGGTTGGGTTAGCAGGGTTAGGGCTACGGCTGAGGAGGCGCGTGTGGCTCACGAGCAGGCTGTTGCAGAGGCAGCGGCGCTACAGGCAGCACGTGAGCAGTTTAGACAGGAGACAGAGCAGCAGCAGCAGCAGCAGCAGCAGCAGCAGCAGCAGCAGCAGCAGCAGCAGCAGCAGCAGACGCAGCAGCAGCCACAGCAGCAGCCACAGCAGCAGTCGCAGCAGCCGTTTGGTGCCACTGCTACAGGGACAGGGGTTGCTGCAGGGGCAGGGGTTGCTGGAGAGGGGGGAGAGCCGTACGCTATCACCTCACTTCTGTTCCAGCAGGTCTTTGCTGGCGTCTTGCCGGGAGCTGCTACAGGGGGGGCAGCAGCAGGGGGTACCACTGAGGCAGCAGCTCCTGCTGACGCCACGTTACTCTCACAGGCGGCAGAGGTTTCAGCTGCTATCCAGTCAGGTACGGTGCCGACGTACATCTCCACACTCATAGAGACTGAGGCAGAGGTTCTGGCCACTGCACTGCGCGTAGTCTTCAAGACCGAGCGGGGTCTGGTTAAGACTCGCAGACAGTTCTTCGAGGGGAGGGTAGCAGCCAGCTTCAAGAAGAGCTTCGTTCCGCAGCTGCATCTTCACACTCCAGAGGTGCAGGCACAGGCTAACACGAGGCTTAGGGAGCTGGAGCAGCAGGTGCTGGGTCAGATGCAGCTGATTTTGATCCAGGGGCAGATGGATGACCTGACTCACCTCCAAAGGCAGGTATCCACCTGGCGCGGCAGGCTTGTGGAGGCGGTAGACGACCTTGTAGCCACAGCTTGCAGCGTGGGCTTTCTTGCGCAGCAGTTTGCAGCAGAGTCTTCTCGCCCTGCTGTTTGGCAGAGCATCCAGACTCTACGGGGACGGTGTCACGCCGCTGTCGCTGACGCGCTTCTGCGGGTGGGGCTGGAGCACCAGCGGTACGTCCACCAGGAGACCACCAGGATCGACAGGCAGCAGGCGCAGCGGACGGCCCAGCAGGAGCGGCGAGCACAGGCAGAGGGTGCGCCGGTAGACGAGGTCATGGGGGAATTTGTCCCTCGTGAGGTCGAGAGACAGGTCGGCGCTTGGCAGGACGAGCAGAGGGAGGCCTGGCGTCGGTTTTCTGAGCGTCTAGACCGTCTTGAGGGTCGTCGACAGGGGCAGCAGACGCAGCAGCAACGGGGTAGGACCCGTGCTAGGGAGCCGACGGGAGATGGCCGCCTCGAGTCCATCTCCCCTGTTCGCAGCCGTCCACAGCCAGCCACAGCGGCGGCACAGACTGCAGGTGCCCAGGCGGCAGCCACCGCAGCTGCTACAGCGGCCCAGCAGCGCCCGGGACAGCGACAGACGCAGACCCAGGGGCAGCAGCAGGGTACAGGACAGGGGCAGCAGCAGGGTGCGGCACAGGGGCAGCAGCAGCGGCAGCAGCAGCAGCAGCAGCCGCAGCAGCAGGGTCAGCGACAGCAGCAGGCTCGCCAGCAGCAGCCACCCGTCCAGCCTTCTGGACGCCAGACTGGCCAGACTCCAGCCTCAGCTCAGGGAGGTTGGGGGCAGCGTCCCAGTGGCCCGGGTGACCGGCGCGGGCCCTGGAGTGGACAGGGGTGGCGTGGGGACCAGGGTGGACGTTGGGGGGGAGGAGGGCGTGACGGGGGGAGACAGGAGGGGGGTTGGCAGGGTTTTGGCCCGTGGGGGCAGCAGCCGTTCCAGCAGGGCTACTTCCACCCACAGCAGCAGCCCCTCGTACACCCCGGACAGGGAGGCCCTTTTTTCTGGCCTCAGCCCCCTTTTCCTGGGGGGCACCACCTGCCCTTCTTGGGCCACCTAGCGCAGCAGCAGTTCCTTCAGCAGCCGTTTTACGGGACTCCGGCGTGGCAGCAGCCACAGCACCGCCCGGGCCCAGTGTTTCCACAGGACCATCTGCCGCAGCAGCCCCAGGGGCAGCAGCAGACGGGGCAGCAGCAGCAGCAGCAGACGGGCCAGTAGAGGCAGACACAGGGGACGGGGTTGGTAGCCGAGGGAGGCACAGACCACGTAGGAGGCTAGAGGAGTCGGACAGGGAGCGTCTGCTTCGACGGTTTGCCAGGCGCAGTGTGCAAGAGGTCGCGGACAAGCTAACTAACGTGGCTGTCCACAACCTCTCGCGCAGGCGTCTGACAGAGGATGAGCTTACAGGCCTTGCTCTTGGCCTTAAGTTCATCCCTACGCCCCCTCCTCTTGACCGAGGGCGGCTGAGTCAGGCTGTGGAGCAGTATCAGCGGCGGGTTAGGCTAGCGTGGCAGTTTCGGGACAGCCGCAGACCGGTGCCTAGGTTTCGGGTCCCACGACCTAGTTGGCAGCCGGACCCGGGGCCACCAGAGGTCGAGGAGTATCTTGCTGAGGTAGCTGACAGGGTGGAGGGGCTGGCGGGTCTTATAGGAGGGCCCGCTCGGCCCAACATCAGCAGCCGCGTTAGGGGTGCACTCCTGGGGTTGAGTCGTGACCGGTCTGTTGTCATCAAACCGGCGGACAAAAACCTTGGGATCGTGGTACTGGATAGGGACTGGTACGAGGGGGAGGCGCTGAGGCAGTTGGGGGACAGGGCAGTCTACGAGCCGGTTGCTGCGGTGCCGCTACGTTCCCTTTGGCAGCAGCTGTGTAGGTGGGCAGAGCAGGCGCGTTACGCAGGGGTTCCGCCACAGGTGCTGGACTACATCTTGCAGCCGCGTACTCCGCCGACGGGGGTGTCTGCCGGGGTCTGGGAGCAGTTTCGGGTGTGCAGATTTTACCTACTACCGAAACTGCACAAGACCCCGGTGGCTGGCAGACCCATCTGCTCGTCTACGCTTTGGGTCTTTGAGCACGCGTCGGCGGTTCTTGATCACCACCTCCGCCCCCTCCTACAGTTCTCACCCGCACACCTTCCTGACTCGCTCGCACTTCTTCACCAGCTTCAGGACCTCTCTGTGCCTGCTGACGCTCTCTTCCTCACTTACGACGTAGAGAGCCTCTACCCGTCGATTCCTATCGACGCAGGTATCAGCTGCATAGAGAGGTGGCTGTTTCGGCTGGTAGGGTTGGGTAGGGTGGCGGTGCGGGTAGCAGACGCGTTGGTGCAGCTGTTGGGGTTAGTCATGAGACAGAACCACCTCGAGTTTGGTGGTCGCTTCTGGCGACAGGTTCGGGGTACTGCCATGGGCACGCCTGTGGCGGTGATCTACGCGGTTCTGTTCATGGCTTGGTTAGACGAGAGGCTGTTAGAGACCGAGCCAGAGTTGTCGCAGTTCGTCCTTCTCCACCGCAGGTTTATAGACGACGGGGTGGTTATTTGGACGGGTACACGTGAGCGGCTCCTGGACTGGGTGCGGGCTTTCGGTGGGTTGGAGCAGACTATTCGATTGACCCACGAGATCTCGACCTCACACTTTACCTTGCTGGACATTACGTTCAGCAAGGGGGAGCTTTGGCAGAGGACGGCTGTTCTGGACACTAGTACTTTCCAGAAGCCGCTTAACGTGTACCAGTACTTTCCTTTCTCCTCCGCGCACCCCTCTCACTGCAAGAGGGGCTTTATTTTGGGAGAGTTGCAGCGGTACATCCTGCGGGAGTCCAGCTTTAGGGGTTACTTGGGCATCAGGGCAGCCTTTTACTCTCGGCTTCGGGCCAGAGGCTACCCTGATGCCTTCTTGCAGCCGATATTCAGCAGCATCTCCTACGCACGACGCCCGGAGCTGCTAGCCAGGTCACGGGCTCGGGTGGAGCGGGAGCAGGAGGAGCAGCGGGTTCTCCCTCTCGTTCTCGACTTTCACCCTAGTGTGCAGCAGGTTCGCTGGGGCGCGCTGCTGGAGTTTCCCACAGGTGCACCGGCTTTCGAGCAGCTGTCTCACTACAGGGCACCCTTCGTGTCCTACAGGGCACCGCCGTCACTGCGTCGCGTTCTGGTTCGAGCGGCGTTCAGGTGACTGTGTCGCGTGTCGCCTTCAGCCGTCACCCTAGAGTTCAGCACCGGTCTTTCGTTGGTAGTGGCTCCAGGGTTGGTCCTCTGCCGTCTCCCCGCCCTTCCTCCTTGATTCGCTACACAGGTTGGGCCCTGGAGGCAGCACTCTCTTTCACTGGCTGCAGTGTGTTCCTTTGAGTTGGGCCTTTGCAGCAGCACCGTCCCCCGTCCGGTCTCTTTGTTTGCGCTACACAGACCGGGCCTTGGGACGCACACCAGCCCCCCGCCTGGCCTCCTTGATTCCTTTTACACAGGCCAGGCCCTGGGGCGGTGCGAGCGCCCCCGGCTGCTCTTTCCTTATTCTTGGGGGTTTAGCACTGGGATATGCACTTGCACACTTGTACCACTCCCCATCCCAGACCTTTATGAGTACTTGGGATGCCTACCTCTTCTTTGCACGGGGTCTTGGGGTTTGGATCCATGCGCATCTTGTATATTCCCCGCTCCTGGCCATATGAGCACAGGAGCGCCTTCCTCCTCTTGCATATCATTGGGGGGGGTTTGCATTTAGGGGCCTTGATGCACATGGCACTTGTACTCGACATGCCCCCGACCTTTATGAGTTCGAGGGGGCACTGCACATAGTGGGCAGTCAGACCTCGAGCGGGTTCTTGGGGCCCTGAGGTCGGGTACTAGTCGGGCTCTGTTCCGTGATGACTTCATCACGTAGGGCTGTTGAAGAGCTCTCCGACGAGCCTTCACACGTCCCGAACGGAGCACCGAGCGCATAGTTATGCGCATTTTTCTGTTTCTGCTACTCGGATTCGTGCGAATCCGTGAAGCGACATAGTAGCTACCGGGGCTATTCTAGAAAGCTCCGGTTTTCGCCGCCCGGCCATGGCTGATGGGTTCCATATCATATATGGGACCATAAGCCCCGTAGGGGCTGGAGGCCATCCGCGCCGTCGGATTTGCCATCCGGTGCCCGGATTGGGAGATATGGGCGCCTAGGATGATGGTCCCTGACAGGGTGCCACTTGGCACCTTGCAGGGCTAGTTTTGAGCCTAGGTGGCGCTTGCCCCACAAGGCATTCTGTGACATTGGTAGGGATTGCTCGAGTAGGGAACTCTTGCTAGGGTAGGAAATGTCTTGCTGATGATGCCTTCACGGGCGAAATCGATACGAGACGGCTTCTACCTTCACTTGAGGTACTTACTCTCTTGCATTTCCCTACACACTAGGCTCCAGACATGTGTTTTTTTTCTTGTTTTCCTAGCTTCTCACTTTGCCTAGGACTTGCACAGTTTGTGGCCGTTGGAGAGCCTCGTGTTGCTCTCTAACGGCGGTAGTGTTGCGTAGGTTAGCGCCGACGAGTAGAGTAGCTCAGAGGCTCGTGCATTGGCCTTCTCCCAGGCTAGGTCGTAGTCTCTCGCTCTACGTTCGGCAGGGTTCACCTCGCTTTAGTCACCCTTTTCGCTAGCGACTCTGGAGTCCGGAGCAGCACTGCAGCTCAGTTCTTTGAGCCCTTCTTTTCAAACCCTAAACCTTTCGCACTGACGCCGGTGCTGGAGGCTGGCGGAGTCGAGGTAGACCCTTAGGTTTTTCGGTCAGTACATCCTAGTTCTACTATGAGTGGGCTCGGTGCGAGCGCAGCGGCGGGGGCAGTCGGAGGAGCAGCCGCCGGTGCAGCCGCGGGGTTGGGGGTAGATATGGACGTCTCGCCGGCTCCAGCTACAGTCGCCGACATCAGAGACGGTTTTCGGCGGCAGCGTAGACGGACCGACACGGACGAGGACAGGCAGGAGCAGTTTGCACTAGAGCAGGAGACGGAGTGGAGGCGGACCTTGCAGCGCGAGCTGCAGCTCTCGAGTCTGGAGGGGGGTGTCCTCGAGAGCAGGACCGTCATCGAGGGTTGGGTTAGCAGGGTTAGGGCTACGGCTGAGGAGGCGCGTGTGGCTCACGAGCAGGCTGTTGCAGAGGCAGCGGCGCTACAGGCAGCACGTGAGCAGTTTAGACAGGAGACAGAGCAGCAGCAGCAGCAGCAGCAGCAGCAGCAGCAGCAGCAGCAGCAGCAGCAGCAGCAGCAGCAGCAGACGCAGCAGCAGCCACAGCAGCAGCCACAGCAGCAGTCGCAGCAGCCGTTTGGTGCCACTGCTACAGGGACAGGGGTTGCTGCAGGGGCAGGGGTTGCTGGAGAGGGGGGAGAGCCGTACGCTATCACCTCACTTCTGTTCCAGCAGGTCTTTGCTGGCGTCTTGCCGGGAGCTGCTACAGGGGGGGCAGCAGCAGGGGGTACCACTGAGGCAGCAGCTCCTGCTGACGCCACGTTACTCTCACAGGCGGCAGAGGTTTCAGCTGCTATCCAGTCAGGTACGGTGCCGACGTACATCTCCACACTCATAGAGACTGAGGCAGAGGTTCTGGCCACTGCACTGCGCGTAGTCTTCAAGACCGAGCGGGGTCTGGTTAAGACTCGCAGACAGTTCTTCGAGGGGAGGGTAGCAGCCAGCTTCAAGAAGAGCTTCGTTCCGCAGCTGCATCTTCACACTCCAGAGGTGCAGGCACAGGCTAACACGAGGCTTAGGGAGCTGGAGCAGCAGGTGCTGGGTCAGATGCAGCTGATTTTGATCCAGGGGCAGATGGATGACCTGACTCACCTCCAAAGGCAGGTATCCACCTGGCGCGGCAGGCTTGTGGAGGCGGTAGACGACCTTGTAGCCACAGCTTGCAGCGTGGGCTTTCTTGCGCAGCAGTTTGCAGCAGAGTCTTCTCGCCCTGCTGTTTGGCAGAGCATCCAGACTCTACGGGGACGGTGTCACGCCGCTGTCGCTGACGCGCTTCTGCGGGTGGGGCTGGAGCACCAGCGGTACGTCCACCAGGAGACCACCAGGATCGACAGGCAGCAGGCGCAGCGGACGGCCCAGCAGGAGCGGCGAGCACAGGCAGAGGGTGCGCCGGTAGACGAGGTCATGGGGGAATTTGTCCCTCGTGAGGTCGAGAGACAGGTCGGCGCTTGGCAGGACGAGCAGAGGGAGGCCTGGCGTCGGTTTTCTGAGCGTCTAGACCGTCTTGAGGGTCGTCGACAGGGGCAGCAGACGCAGCAGCAACGGGGTAGGACCCGTGCTAGGGAGCCGACGGGAGATGGCCGCCTCGAGTCCATCTCCCCTGTTCGCAGCCGTCCACAGCCAGCCACAGCGGCGGCACAGACTGCAGGTGCCCAGGCGGCAGCCACCGCAGCTGCTACAGCGGCCCAGCAGCGCCCGGGACAGCGACAGACGCAGACCCAGGGGCAGCAGCAGGGTACAGGACAGGGGCAGCAGCAGGGTGCGGCACAGGGGCAGCAGCAGCGGCAGCAGCAGCAGCAGCAGCCGCAGCAGCAGGGTCAGCGACAGCAGCAGGCTCGCCAGCAGCAGCCACCCGTCCAGCCTTCTGGACGCCAGACTGGCCAGACTCCAGCCTCAGCTCAGGGAGGTTGGGGGCAGCGTCCCAGTGGCCCGGGTGACCGGCGCGGGCCCTGGAGTGGACAGGGGTGGCGTGGGGACCAGGGTGGACGTTGGGGGGGAGGAGGGCGTGACGGGGGGAGACAGGAGGGGGGTTGGCAGGGTTTTGGCCCGTGGGGGCAGCAGCCGTTCCAGCAGGGCTACTTCCACCCACAGCAGCAGCCCCTCGTACACCCCGGACAGGGAGGCCCTTTTTTCTGGCCTCAGCCCCCTTTTCCTGGGGGGCACCACCTGCCCTTCTTGGGCCACCTAGCGCAGCAGCAGTTCCTTCAGCAGCCGTTTTACGGGACTCCGGCGTGGCAGCAGCCACAGCACCGCCCGGGCCCAGTGTTTCCACAGGACCATCTGCCGCAGCAGCCCCAGGGGCAGCAGCAGACGGGGCAGCAGCAGCAGCAGCAGACGGGCCAGTAGAGGCAGACACAGGGGACGGGGTTGGTAGCCGAGGGAGGCACAGACCACGTAGGAGGCTAGAGGAGTCGGACAGGGAGCGTCTGCTTCGACGGTTTGCCAGGCGCAGTGTGCAAGAGGTCGCGGACAAGCTAACTAACGTGGCTGTCCACAACCTCTCGCGCAGGCGTCTGACAGAGGATGAGCTTACAGGCCTTGCTCTTGGCCTTAAGTTCATCCCTACGCCCCCTCCTCTTGACCGAGGGCGGCTGAGTCAGGCTGTGGAGCAGTATCAGCGGCGGGTTAGGCTAGCGTGGCAGTTTCGGGACAGCCGCAGACCGGTGCCTAGGTTTCGGGTCCCACGACCTAGTTGGCAGCCGGACCCGGGGCCACCAGAGGTCGAGGAGTATCTTGCTGAGGTAGCTGACAGGGTGGAGGGGCTGGCGGGTCTTATAGGAGGGCCCGCTCGGCCCAACATCAGCAGCCGCGTTAGGGGTGCACTCCTGGGGTTGAGTCGTGACCGGTCTGTTGTCATCAAACCGGCGGACAAAAACCTTGGGATCGTGGTACTGGATAGGGACTGGTACGAGGGGGAGGCGCTGAGGCAGTTGGGGGACAGGGCAGTCTACGAGCCGGTTGCTGCGGTGCCGCTACGTTCCCTTTGGCAGCAGCTGTGTAGGTGGGCAGAGCAGGCGCGTTACGCAGGGGTTCCGCCACAGGTGCTGGACTACATCTTGCAGCCGCGTACTCCGCCGACGGGGGTGTCTGCCGGGGTCTGGGAGCAGTTTCGGGTGTGCAGATTTTACCTACTACCGAAACTGCACAAGACCCCGGTGGCTGGCAGACCCATCTGCTCGTCTACGCTTTGGGTCTTTGAGCACGCGTCGGCGGTTCTTGATCACCACCTCCGCCCCCTCCTACAGTTCTCACCCGCACACCTTCCTGACTCGCTCGCACTTCTTCACCAGCTTCAGGACCTCTCTGTGCCTGCTGACGCTCTCTTCCTCACTTACGACGTAGAGAGCCTCTACCCGTCGATTCCTATCGACGCAGGTATCAGCTGCATAGAGAGGTGGCTGTTTCGGCTGGTAGGGTTGGGTAGGGTGGCGGTGCGGGTAGCAGACGCGTTGGTGCAGCTGTTGGGGTTAGTCATGAGACAGAACCACCTCGAGTTTGGTGGTCGCTTCTGGCGACAGGTTCGGGGTACTGCCATGGGCACGCCTGTGGCGGTGATCTACGCGGTTCTGTTCATGGCTTGGTTAGACGAGAGGCTGTTAGAGACCGAGCCAGAGTTGTCGCAGTTCGTCCTTCTCCACCGCAGGTTTATAGACGACGGGGTGGTTATTTGGACGGGTACACGTGAGCGGCTCCTGGACTGGGTGCGGGCTTTCGGTGGGTTGGAGCAGACTATTCGATTGACCCACGAGATCTCGACCTCACACTTTACCTTGCTGGACATTACGTTCAGCAAGGGGGAGCTTTGGCAGAGGACGGCTGTTCTGGACACTAGTACTTTCCAGAAGCCGCTTAACGTGTACCAGTACTTTCCTTTCTCCTCCGCGCACCCCTCTCACTGCAAGAGGGGCTTTATTTTGGGAGAGTTGCAGCGGTACATCCTGCGGGAGTCCAGCTTTAGGGGTTACTTGGGCATCAGGGCAGCCTTTTACTCTCGGCTTCGGGCCAGAGGCTACCCTGATGCCTTCTTGCAGCCGATATTCAGCAGCATCTCCTACGCACGACGCCCGGAGCTGCTAGCCAGGTCACGGGCTCGGGTGGAGCGGGAGCAGGAGGAGCAGCGGGTTCTCCCTCTCGTTCTCGACTTTCACCCTAGTGTGCAGCAGGTTCGCTGGGGCGCGCTGCTGGAGTTTCCCACAGGTGCACCGGCTTTCGAGCAGCTGTCTCACTACAGGGCACCCTTCGTGTCCTACAGGGCACCGCCGTCACTGCGTCGCGTTCTGGTTCGAGCGGCGTTCAGGTGACTGTGTCGCGTGTCGCCTTCAGCCGTCACCCTAGAGTTCAGCACCGGTCTTTCGTTGGTAGTGGCTCCAGGGTTGGTCCTCTGCCGTCTCCCCGCCCTTCCTCCTTGATTCGCTACACAGGTTGGGCCCTGGAGGCAGCACTCTCTTTCACTGGCTGCAGTGTGTTCCTTTGAGTTGGGCCTTTGCAGCAGCACCGTCCCCCGTCCGGTCTCTTTGTTTGCGCTACACAGACCGGGCCTTGGGACGCACACCAGCCCCCCGCCTGGCCTCCTTGATTCCTTTTACACAGGCCAGGCCCTGGGGCGGTGCGAGCGCCCCCGGCTGCTCTTTCCTTATTCTTGGGGGTTTAGCACTGGGATATGCACTTGCACACTTGTACCACTCCCCATCCCAGACCTTTATGAGTACTTGGGATGCCTACCTCTTCTTTGCACGGGGTCTTGGGGTTTGGATCCATGCGCATCTTGTATATTCCCCGCTCCTGGCCATATGAGCACAGGAGCGCCTTCCTCCTCTTGCATATCATTGGGGGGGGTTTGCATTTAGGGGCCTTGATGCACATGGCACTTGTACTCGACATGCCCCCGACCTTTATGAGTTCGAGGGGGCACTGCACATAGTGGGCAGTCAGACCTCGAGCGGGTTCTTGGGGCCCTGAGGTCGGGTACTAGTCGGGCTCTGTTCCGTGATGACTTCATCACGTAGGGCTGTTGAAGAGCTCTCCGACGAGCCTTCACACGTCCCGAACGGAGCACCGAGCGCATAGTTATGCGCATTTTTCTGTTTCTGCTACTCGGATTCGTGCGAATCCGTGAAGCGACATAGTAGCTACCGGGGCTATTCTAGAAAGCTCCGGTTTTCGCCGCCCGGCCATGGCTGATGGGTTCCATATCATATATGGGACCATAAGCCCCGTAGGGGCTGGAGGCCATCCGCGCCGTCGGATTTGCCATCCGGTGCCCGGATTGGGAGATATGGGCGCCTAGGATGATGGTCCCTGACAGGGTGCCACTTGGCACCTTGCAGGGCTAGTTTTGAGCCTAGGTGGCGCTTGCCCCACAAGGCATTCTGTGACATTTGGTAGGGATTGCTCGAGTAGGGAACTCTTGCTAGGGTAGGAAATGTCTTGCTGATGATGCCTTCACGGGCGAAATCGATACGAGACGGCTTCTACCTTCACTTGAGGTACTTACTCTCTTGCATTTCCCTACACACTAGGCTCCAGACATGTGTTTTTTTCTTGTTTTCCTAGCTTCTCACTTTGCCTAGGACTTGCACAGTTTGTGGCCGTTGGAGAGCCTCGTGTTGCTCTCTAACGGCGGTAGTGTTGCGTAGGTTAGCGCCGACGAGTAGAGTAGCTCAGAGGCTCGTGCATTGGCCTTCTCCCAGGCTAGGTCGTAGTCTCTCGCTCTACGTTCGGCAGGGTTCACCTCGCTTTAGTCACCCTTTTCGCTAGCGACTCTGGAGTCCGGAGCAGCACTGCAGCTCAGTTCTTTGAGCCCTTCTTTTCAAACCCTAAACCTTTCGCACTGACGCCGGTGCTGGAGGCTGGCGGAGTCGAGGTAGACCCTTAGGTTTTTCGGTCAGTACATCCTAGTTCTACTATGAGTGGGCTCGGTGCGAGCGCAGCGGCGGGGGCAGTCGGAGGAGCAGCCGCCGGTGCAGCCGCGGGGTTGGGGGTAGATATGGACGTCTCGCCGGCTCCAGCTACAGTCGCCGACATCAGAGACGGTTTTCGGCGGCAGCGTAGACGGACCGACACGGACGAGGACAGGCAGGAGCAGTTTGCACTAGAGCAGGAGACGGAGTGGAGGCGGACCTTGCAGCGCGAGCTGCAGCTCTCGAGTCTGGAGGGGGGTGTCCTCGAGAGCAGGACCGTCATCGAGGGTTGGGTTAGCAGGGTTAGGGCTACGGCTGAGGAGGCGCGTGTGGCTCACGAGCAGGCTGTTGCAGAGGCAGCGGCGCTACAGGCAGCACGTGAGCAGTTTAGACAGGAGACAGAGCAGCAGCAGCAGCAGCAGCAGCAGCAGCAGCAGCAGCAGCAGCAGCAGCAGCAGCAGACGCAGCAGCAGCCAGCCACAGCAGCAGTCGCAGCAGCCGTTTGGTGCCACTGCTACAGGGACAGGGGTTGCTGCAGGGGCAGGGGTTGCTGGAGAGGGGGGAGAGCCGTACGCTATCACCTCACTTCTGTTCCAGCAGGTCTTTGCTGGCGTCTTGCCGGGAGCTGCTACAGGGGGGGCAGCAGCAGGGGGTACCACTGAGGCAGCAGCTCCTGCTGACGCCACGTTACTCTCACAGGCGGCAGAGGTTTCAGCTGCTATCCAGTCAGGTACGGTGCCGACGTACATCTCCACACTCATAGAGACTGAGGCAGAGGTTCTGGCCACTGCACTGCGCGTAGTCTTCAAGACCGAGCGGGGTCTGGTTAAGACTCGCAGACAGTTCTTCGAGGGGAGGGTAGCAGCCAGCTTCAAGAAGAGCTTCGTTCCGCAGCTGCATCTTCACACTCCAGAGGTGCAGGCACAGGCTAACACGAGGCTTAGGGAGCTGGAGCAGCAGGTGCTGGGTCAGATGCAGCTGATTTTGATCCAGGGGCAGATGGATGACCTGACTCACCTCCAAAGGCAGGTATCCACCTGGCGCGGCAGGCTTGTGGAGGCGGTAGACGACCTTGTAGCCACAGCTTGCAGCGTGGGCTTTCTTGCGCAGCAGTTTGCAGCAGAGTCTTCTCGCCCTGCTGTTTGGCAGAGCATCCAGACTCTACGGGGACGGTGTCACGCCGCTGTCGCTGACGCGCTTCTGCGGGTGGGGCTGGAGCACCAGCGGTACGTCCACCAGGAGACCACCAGGATCGACAGGCAGCAGGCGCAGCGGACGGCCCAGCAGGAGCGGCGAGCACAGGCAGAGGGTGCGCCGGTAGACGAGGTCATGGGGGAATTTGTCCCTCGTGAGGTCGAGAGACAGGTCGGCGCTTGGCAGGACGAGCAGAGGGAGGCCTGGCGTCGGTTTTCTGAGCGTCTAGACCGTCTTGAGGGTCGTCGACAGGGGCAGCAGACGCAGCAGCAACGGGGTAGGACCCGTGCTAGGGAGCCGACGGGAGATGGCCGCCTCGAGTCCATCTCCCCTGTTCGCAGCCGTCCACAGCCAGCCACAGCGGCGGCACAGACTGCAGGTGCCCAGGCGGCAGCCACCGCAGCTGCTACAGCGGCCCAGCAGCGCCCGGGACAGCGACAGACGCAGACCCAGGGGCAGCAGCAGGGTACAGGACAGGGGCAGCAGCAGGGTGCGGCACAGGGGCAGCAGCAGCGGCAGCAGCAGCAGCAGCAGCCGCAGCAGCAGGGTCAGCGACAGCAGCAGGCTCGCCAGCAGCAGCCACCCGTCCAGCCTTCTGGACGCCAGACTGGCCAGACTCCAGCCTCAGCTCAGGGAGGTTGGGGGCAGCGTCCCAGTGGCCCGGGTGACCGGCGCGGGCCCTGGAGTGGACAGGGGTGGCGTGGGGACCAGGGTGGACGTTGGGGGGGAGGAGGGCGTGACGGGGGGAGACAGGAGGGGGGTTGGCAGGGTTTTGGCCCGTGGGGGCAGCAGCCGTTCCAGCAGGGCTACTTCCACCCACAGCAGCAGCCCCTCGTACACCCCGGACAGGGAGGCCCTTTTTTCTGGCCTCAGCCCCCTTTTCCTGGGGGGCACCACCTGCCCTTCTTGGGCCACCTAGCGCAGCAGCAGTTCCTTCAGCAGCCGTTTTACGGGACTCCGGCGTGGCAGCAGCCACAGCACCGCCCGGGCCCAGTGTTTCCACAGGACCATCTGCCGCAGCAGCCCCAGGGGCAGCAGCAGACGGGGCAGCAGCAGCAGCAGCAGACGGGCCAGTAGAGGCAGACACAGGGGACGGGGTTGGTAGCCGAGGGAGGCACAGACCACGTAGGAGGCTAGAGGAGTCGGACAGGGAGCGTCTGCTTCGACGGTTTGCCAGGCGCAGTGTGCAAGAGGTCGCGGACAAGCTAACTAACGTGGCTGTCCACAACCTCTCGCGCAGGCGTCTGACAGAGGATGAGCTTACAGGCCTTGCTCTTGGCCTTAAGTTCATCCCTACGCCCCCTCCTCTTGACCGAGGGCGGCTGAGTCAGGCTGTGGAGCAGTATCAGCGGCGGGTTAGGCTAGCGTGGCAGTTTCGGGACAGCCGCAGACCGGTGCCTAGGTTTCGGGTCCCACGACCTAGTTGGCAGCCGGACCCGGGGCCACCAGAGGTCGAGGAGTATCTTGCTGAGGTAGCTGACAGGGTGGAGGGGCTGGCGGGTCTTATAGGAGGGCCCGCTCGGCCCAACATCAGCAGCCGCGTTAGGGGTGCACTCCTGGGGTTGAGTCGTGACCGGTCTGTTGTCATCAAACCGGCGGACAAAAACCTTGGGATCGTGGTACTGGATAGGGACTGGTACGAGGGGGAGGCGCTGAGGCAGTTGGGGGACAGGGCAGTCTACGAGCCGGTTGCTGCGGTGCCGCTACGTTCCCTTTGGCAGCAGCTGTGTAGGTGGGCAGAGCAGGCGCGTTACGCAGGGGTTCCGCCACAGGTGCTGGACTACATCTTGCAGCCGCGTACTCCGCCGACGGGGGTGTCTGCCGGGGTCTGGGAGCAGTTTCGGGTGTGCAGATTTTACCTACTACCGAAACTGCACAAGACCCCGGTGGCTGGCAGACCCATCTGCTCGTCTACGCTTTGGGTCTTTGAGCACGCGTCGGCGGTTCTTGATCACCACCTCCGCCCCCTCCTACAGTTCTCACCCGCACACCTTCCTGACTCGCTCGCACTTCTTCACCAGCTTCAGGACCTCTCTGTGCCTGCTGACGCTCTCTTCCTCACTTACGACGTAGAGAGCCTCTACCCGTCGATTCCTATCGACGCAGGTATCAGCTGCATAGAGAGGTGGCTGTTTCGGCTGGTAGGGTTGGGTAGGGTGGCGGTGCGGGTAGCAGACGCGTTGGTGCAGCTGTTGGGGTTAGTCATGAGACAGAACCACCTCGAGTTTGGTGGTCGCTTCTGGCGACAGGTTCGGGGTACTGCCATGGGCACGCCTGTGGCGGTGATCTACGCGGTTCTGTTCATGGCTTGGTTAGACGAGAGGCTGTTAGAGACCGAGCCAGAGTTGTCGCAGTTCGTCCTTCTCCACCGCAGGTTTATAGACGACGGGGTGGTTATTTGGACGGGTACACGTGAGCGGCTCCTGGACTGGGTGCGGGCTTTCGGTGGGTTGGAGCAGACTATTCGATTGACCCACGAGATCTCGACCTCACACTTTACCTTGCTGGACATTACGTTCAGCAAGGGGGAGCTTTGGCAGAGGACGGCTGTTCTGGACACTAGTACTTTCCAGAAGCCGCTTAACGTGTACCAGTACTTTCCTTTCTCCTCCGCGCACCCCTCTCACTGCAAGAGGGGCTTTATTTTGGGAGAGTTGCAGCGGTACATCCTGCGGGAGTCCAGCTTTAGGGGTTACTTGGGCATCAGGGCAGCCTTTTACTCTCGGCTTCGGGCCAGAGGCTACCCTGATGCCTTCTTGCAGCCGATATTCAGCAGCATCTCCTACGCACGACGCCCGGAGCTGCTAGCCAGGTCACGGGCTCGGGTGGAGCGGGAGCAGGAGGAGCAGCGGGTTCTCCCTCTCGTTCTCGACTTTCACCCTAGTGTGCAGCAGGTTCGCTGGGGCGCGCTGCTGGAGTTTCCCACAGGTGCACCGGCTTTCGAGCAGCTGTCTCACTACAGGGCACCCTTCGTGTCCTACAGGGCACCGCCGTCACTGCGTCGCGTTCTGGTTCGAGCGGCGTTCAGGTGACTGTGTCGCGTGTCGCCTTCAGCCGTCACCCTAGAGTTCAGCACCGGTCTTTCGTTGGTAGTGGCTCCAGGGTTGGTCCTCTGCCGTCTCCCCGCCCTTCCTCCTTGATTCGCTACACAGGTTGGGCCCTGGAGGCAGCACTCTCTTTCACTGGCTGCAGTGTGTTCCTTTGAGTTGGGCCTTTGCAGCAGCACCGTCCCCCGTCCGGTCTCTTTGTTTGCGCTACACAGACCGGGCCTTGGGACGCACACCAGCCCCCCGCCTGGCCTCCTTGATTCCTTTTACACAGGCCAGGCCCTGGGGCGGTGCGAGCGCCCCCGGCTGCTCTTTCCTTATTCTTGGGGGTTTAGCACTGGGATATGCACTTGCACACTTGTACCACTCCCCATCCCAGACCTTTATGAGTACTTGGGATGCCTACCTCTTCTTTGCACGGGGTCTTGGGGTTTGGATCCATGCGCATCTTGTATATTCCCCGCTCCTGGCCATATGAGCACAGGAGCGCCTTCCTCCTCTTGCATATCATTGGGGGGGGTTTGCATTTAGGGGCCTTGATGCACATGGCACTTGTACTCGACATGCCCCCGACCTTTATGAGTTCGAGGGGGCACTGCACATAGTGGGCAGTCAGACCTCGAGCGGGTTCTTGGGGCCCTGAGGTCGGGTACTAGTCGGGCTCTGTTCCGTGATGACTTCATCACGTAGGGCTGTTGAAGAGCTCTCCGACGAGCCTTCACACGTCCCGAACGGAGCACCGAGCGCATAGTTATGCGCATTTTTCTGTTTCTGCTACTCGGATTCGTGCGAATCCGTGAAGCGACATAGTAGCTACCGGGGCTATTCTAGAAAGCTCCGGTTTTCGCCGCCCGGCCATGGCTGATGGGTTCCATATCATATATGGGACCATAAGCCCCGTAGGGGCTGGAGGCCATCCGCGCCGTCGGATTTGCCATCCGGTGCCCGGATTGGGAGATATGGGCGCCTAGGATGATGGTCCCTGACAGGGTGCCACTTGGCACCTTGCAGGGCTAGTTTTGAGCCTAGGTGGCGCTTGCCCCACAAGGCATTCTGTGACATTTGGTAGGGATTGCTCGAGTAGGGAACTCTTGCTAGGGTAGGAAATGTCTTGCTGATGATGCCTTCACGGGCGAAATCGATACGAGACGGCTTCTACCTTCACTTGAGGTACTTACTCTCTTGCATTTCCCTACACACTAGGCTCCAGACATGTGTTTTTTTTCTTGCTTTCCTAGCTTCTCACTTTGCCTAGGACTTGCACAGTTTGTGGCCGTTGGAGAGCCTCGTGTTGCTCTCTAACGGCGGTAGTGTTGCGTAGGTTAGCGCCGACGAGTAGAGTAGCTCAGAGGCTCGTGCATTGGCCTTCTCCCAGGCTAGGTCGTAGTCTCTCGCTCTACGTTCGGCAGGGTTCACCTCGCTTTAGTCACCCTTTTCGCTAGCGACTCTGGAGTCCGGAGCAGCACTGCAGCTCAGTTCTTTGAGCCCTTCTTTTCAAACCCTAAACCTTTCGCACTGACGCCGGTGCTGGAGGCTGGCGGAGTCGAGGTAGACCCTTAGGTTTTTCGGTCAGTACATCCTAGTTCTACTATGAGTGGGCTCGGTGCGAGCGCAGCGGCGGGGGCAGTCGGAGGAGCAGCCGCCGGTGCAGCCGCGGGGTTGGGGGTAGATATGGACGTCTCGCCGGCTCCAGCTACAGTCGCCGACATCAGAGACGGTTTTCGGCGGCAGCGTAGACGGACCGACACGGACGAGGACAGGCAGGAGCAGTTTGCACTAGAGCAGGAGACGGAGTGGAGGCGGACCTTGCAGCGCGAGCTGCAGCTCTCGAGTCTGGAGGGGGGTGTCCTCGAGAGCAGGACCGTCATCGAGGGTTGGGTTAGCAGGGTTAGGGCTACGGCTGAGGAGGCGCGTGTGGCTCACGAGCAGGCTGTTGCAGAGGCAGCGGCGCTACAGGCAGCACGTGAGCAGTTTAGACAGGAGACAGAGCAGCAGCAGCAGCAGCAGCAGCAGCAGCAGCAGCAGCAGCAGCAGCAGCAGCAGCAGCAGCAGACGCAGCAGCAGCCACAGCAGCAGTCGCAGCAGCCGTTTGGTGCCACTGCTACAGGGACAGGGGTTGCTGCAGGGGCAGGGGTTGCTGGAGAGGGGGGAGAGCCGTACGCTATCACCTCACTTCTGTTCCAGCAGGTCTTTGCTGGCGTCTTGCCGGGAGCTGCTACAGGGGGGGCAGCAGCAGGGGGTACCACTGAGGCAGCAGCTCCTGCTGACGCCACGCTACTCTCACAGGCGGCAGAGGTTTCAGCTGCTATCCAGTCAGGTACGGTGCCGACGTACATCTCCACCCTCATAGAGACTGAGGCAGAGGTTCTGGCCACTGCACTGCGCGTAGTCTTCAAGACCGAGCGGGGTCTGGTTAAGACTCGCAGGCAGTTCTTCGAGGGGAGGGTAGCAGCCAGCTTCAAGAAGAGCTTCGTTCCGCAGCTGCATCTTCACACTCCAGAGGTGCAGGCACAGGCTAACACGAGGCTTAGGGAGCTGGAGCAGCAGGTGCTGGGTCAGATGCAGCTGATTTTGATCCAGGGGCAGATGGATGACTTGACTCACCTCCAGAGGCAGGTATCCACCTGGCGCGGCAGGCTTGTGGAGGCGGTAGACGACCTTGTAGCCACAGCTTGCAGCGTGGGCTTTCTTGCGCAGCAGTTTGCAGCAGAGTCTTCTCGCCCTGCTGTTTGGCAGAGCATCCAGACTCTACGGGGACGGTGTCACGCCGCTGTCGCTGACGCGCTTCTGCGGGTGGGGCTGGAGCACCAGCGGTACGTCCACCAGGAGACCACCAGGATCGACAGGCAGCAGGCGCAGCGGACGGCCCAGCAGGAGCGGCGAGCACAGGCAGAGGGTGCGCCGGTAGACGAGGTCATGGGGGAATTTGTCCCTCGTGAGGTCGAGAGACAGGTCGGCGCTTGGCAGGACGAGCAGAGGGAGGCCTGGCGTCGGTTTTCTGAGCGTCTAGACCGTCTTGAGGGTCGTCGACAGGGGCAGCAGACGCAGCAGCAGCGGGGTAGGACCCGTGCTAGGGAGCCGACGGGAGATGGCCGCCTCGAGTCCATCTCCCCTGTTCGCAGCCGTCCACAGCCAGCCACAGCGGCGGCACAGACTGCAGGTGCCCAGGCGGCAGCCACCGCAGCTGCTACAGCGGCCCAGCAGCGCCCGGGACAGCGACAGACGCAGACCCAGGGGCAGCAGCAGGGTACAGGACAGGGGCAGCAGCAGGGTGCGGCACAGGGGCAGCAGCAGCGGCAGCAGCAGCAGCAGCAGCCGCAGCAGCAGGGTCAGCGACAGCAGCAGGCTCGCCAGCAGCAGCCACCCGTCCAGCCTTCTGGACGCCAGACTGGCCAGACTCCAGCCTCAGCTCAGGGAGGTTGGGGGCAGCGTCCCAGTGGCCCGGGTGACCGGCGCGGGCCCTGGAGTGGACAGGGGTGGCGTGGGGACCAGGGTGGACGTTGGGGGGGAGGAGGGCGTGACGGGGGGAGACAGGAGGGGGGTTGGCAGGGTTTTGGCCCGTGGGGGCAGCAGCCGTTCCAGCAGGGCTACTTCCACCCACAGCAGCAGCCCCTCGTACACCCCGCACAGGGAGGCCCTTTTTTCTGGCCTCAGCCCCCTTTTCCTGGGGGGCACCACCTGCCCTTCTTGGGCCACCTAGCGCAGCAGCAGTTCCTTCAGCAGCCGTTTTACGGGACTCCGGCGTGGCAGCAGCCACAGCACCGCCCGGGCCCAGTGTTTCCACAGGACCATCTGCCGCAGCAGCCCCAGGGGCAGCAGCAGACGGGGCAGCAGCAGCAGCAGCAGACGGGCCAGTAGAGGCAGACACAGGGGACGGGGTTGGTAGCCGAGGGAGGCACAGACCACGTAGGAGGCTAGAGGAGTCGGACAGGGAGCGTCTGCTTCGACGGTTTGCCAGGCGCAGTGTGCAAGAGGTCGCGGACAAGCTAACTAACGTGGCTGTCCACAACCTCTCGCGCAGGCGTCTGACAGAGGATGAGCTTACAGGCCTTGCTCTTGGCCTTAAGTTCATCCCTACGCCCCCTCCTCTTGACCGAGGGCGGCTGAGTCAGGCTGTGGAGCAGTATCAGCGGCGGGTTAGGCTAGCGTGGCAGTTTCGGGACAGCCGCAGACCGGTGCCTAGGTTTCGGGTCCCACGACCTAGTTGGCAGCCGGACCCGGGGCCACCAGAGGTCGAGGAGTATCTTGCTGAGGTAGCTGACAGGGTGGAGGGGCTGGCGGGTCTTATAGGAGGGCCCGCTCGGCCCAACATCAGCAGCCGCGTTAGGGGTGCACTCCTGGGGTTGAGTCGTGACCGGTCTGTTGTCATCAAACCGGCGGACAAAAACCTTGGGATCGTGGTACTGGATAGGGACTGGTACGAGGGGGAGGCGCTGAGGCAGTTGGGGGACAGGGCAGTCTACGAGCCGGTTGCTGCGGTGCCGCTACGTTCCCTTTGGCAGCAGCTGTGTAGGTGGGCAGAGCAGGCGCGTTACGCAGGGGTTCCGCCACAGGTGCTGGACTACATCTTGCAGCCGCGTACTCCGCCGACGGGGGTGTCTGCCGGGGTCTGGGAGCAGTTTCGGGTGTGCAGATTTTACCTACTACCGAAACTGCACAAGACCCCGGTGGCTGGCAGACCCATCTGCTCGTCTACGCTTTGGGTCTTTGAGCACGCGTCGGCGGTTCTTGATCACCACCTCCGCCCCCTCCTACAGTTCTCACCCGCACACCTTCCTGACTCGCTCGCACTTCTTCACCAGCTTCAGGACCTCTCTGTGCCTGCTGACGCTCTCTTCCTCACTTACGACGTAGAGAGCCTCTACCCGTCGATTCCTATCGACGCAGGTATCAGCTGCATAGAGAGGTGGTTGTTTCGGCTGGTAGGGTTGGGTAGGGTGGCGGTGCGGGTAGCAGACGCGTTGGTGCAGCTGTTGGGGTTAGTCATGAGACAGAACCACCTCGAGTTTGGTGGTCGCTTCTGGCGACAGGTTCGGGGTACTGCCATGGGCACGCCTGTGGCGGTGATCTACGCGGTTCTGTTCATGGCTTGGTTAGACGAGAGGCTGTTAGAGACCGAGCCAGAGTTGTCGCAGTTCGTCCTTCTCCACCGCAGGTTTATAGACGACGGGGTGGTTATTTGGACGGGTACACGTGAGCGGCTCCTGGACTGGGTGCGGGCTTTCGGTGGGTTGGAGCAGACTATTCGGTTGACCCACGAGATCTCGACCTCACACTTTACCTTGCTGGACATTACGTTCAGCAAGGGGGAGCTTTGGCAGAGGACGGCTGTTCTGGACACTAGTACTTTCCAGAAGCCGCTTAACGTGTACCAGTACTTTCCTTTCTCCTCCGCGCACCCCTCTCACTGCAAGAGGGGCTTTATTTTGGGAGAGTTGCAGCGGTACATCCTGCGGGAGTCCAGCTTTAGGGGTTACTTGGGCATCAGGGCAGCCTTTTACTCTCGGCTTCGGGCCAGAGGCTACCCTGATGCCTTCTTGCAGCCGATATTCAGCAGCATCTCCTACGCACGACGCCCGGAGCTGCTAGCCAGGTCACGGGCTCGGGTGGAGCGGGAGCAGGAGGAGCAGCGGGTTCTCCCTCTCGTTCTCGACTTTCACCCTAGTGTGCAGCAGGTTCGCTGGGGCGCGCTGCTGGAGTTTCCCACAGGTGCACCGGCTTTCGAGCAGCTGTCTCACTACAGGGCACCCTTCGTGTCCTACAGGGCACCGCCGTCACTGCGTCGCGTTCTGGTTCGAGCGGCGTTCAGGTGACTGTGTCGCGTGTCGCCTTCAGCCGTCACCCTAGAGTTCAGCACCGGTCTTTCGTTGGTAGTGGCTCCAGGGTTGGTCCTCTGCCGTCTCCCCGCCCTTCCTCCTTGATTCGCTACACAGGTTGGGCCCTGGAGGCAGCACTCTCTTTCACTGGCTGCAGTGTGTTCCTTTGAGTTGGGCCTTTGCAGCAGCACCGTCCCCCGTCCGGTCTCTTTGTTTGCGCTACACAGACCGGGCCTTGGGACGCACACCAGCCCCCCGCCTGGCCTCCTTGATTCCTTTTACACAGGCCAGGCCCTGGGGCGGTGCGAGCGCCCCCGGCTGCTCTTTCCTTATTCTTGGGGGTTTAGCACTGGGATATGCACTTGCACACTTGTACCACTCCCCATCCCAGACCTTTATGAGTACTTGGGATGCCTACCTCTTCTTTGCACGGGGTCTTGGGGTTTGGATCCATGCGCATCTTGTATATTCCCCGCTCCTGGCCATATGAGCACAGGAGCGCCTTCCTCCTCTTGCATATCATTGGGGGGGGTTTGCATTTAGGGGCCTTGATGCACGTGGCACTTGTACTCGACACGCCCCCGACCTTTATGAGTTCGAGGGGGCACTGCACATAGTGGGCAGTCAGACCTCGAGCGGGTTCTTGGGGCCCTGAGGTCGGGTACTAGTCGGGCTCTGTTCCGTGATGACTTCATCACGTAGGGCTGTTGAAGAGCTCTCCGACGAGCCTTCACACGTCCCGAACGGAGCACCGAGCGCATAGTTATGCGCATTTTTCTGTTTCTGCTACTCGGATTCGTGCGAATCCGTGAAGCGACATAGTAGCTACCGGGGCTATTCTAGAAAGCTCCGGTTTTCGCCGCCCGGCCATGGCTGATGGGTTCCATATCATATATGGGACCATAAGCCCCGTAGGGGCTGGAGGCCATCCGCGCCGTCGGATTTGCCATCCGGTGCCCGGATTGGGAGATATGGGCGCCTAGGATGATGGTCCCTGACAGGGTGCCACTTGGCACCTTGCAGGGCTAGTTTTGAGCCTAGGTGGCGCTTGCCCCACAAGGCATTCTGTGACATTGGGTAGGGATTGCTCGAGTAGGGAACTCTTGCTAGGGTAGGAAATGTCTTGCTGATGATGCCTTCACGGGCGAAATCGATACGAGACGGCTTCTACCTTCACTTGAGGTACTTACTCTCTTGCATTTCCCTACACACTAGGCTCCAGACTTGTGTTTTTTTTCTTGCTTTCCTAGCTTCTCACTTTGCCTAGGACTTGCACAGTTTGTGGCCGTTGGAGAGCCTCGTGTTGCTCTCTAACAGCGGTAGTGTTGCGTAGGTTAGCGCCGACGAGTAGAGTAGCTCAGAGGCTCGTGCATTGGCCTTCTCCCAGGCTAGGTCGTAGTCTCTCGCTCTACGTTCGGCAGGGTTCGCCTCGCTTTAGTCACCCTTTTCGCTAGCGACTCTGGAGTCCGGAGCAGCACTGCAGC
Organism: Closterium sp. NIES-67; assembly: GCA_027943415.1. Lineage (NCBI taxonomy): Eukaryota > Viridiplantae > Streptophyta > Zygnematophyceae > Desmidiales > Closteriaceae > Closterium > Closterium sp. NIES-67. The sequence continues at coordinate 65,940 of BQMB01000681.1, read as the reverse complement.
TCAGTTCTTTGAGCCCTTCTTTTCAAACCCTAAACCCTAAACCCTAAACCCTAAACCCTAAACCCTAAACCCTAAACCCTAAACCCTAAAACCCTAAACCCTAAACCCTAAACCCTAAACCCTAAACCCTAAAACCCTAAACCCTAAACCCTAAACCCTAAACCCTAAACCCTAAACCCTAAACCCTAAACCCTAAACCCTAAACCCTAAACCCTAAACCCTAAACCCTAAACCCTAAACCCTAAACCCTAAACCCTAAACCCCTAAACCCTAAACCCTAAAACCCTAAACCCTAAACCCTAAACCCTAAACCCTAAACCCTAAACCCTAAACCCTAAACCCTAAAACCCTAAACCCTAAACCCTAAACCCTAAACCCCTAAACCCTAAACCCTAAACCCTAAACCCTAAACCCTAAACCCTAAACCCCCTAAACCCTAAACCCTAAACCCTAAACCCTAAACCCTAAACCCTAAAACCCTAAACCCTAAACCCTAAACCCCTAAACCCTAAACCCTAAACCCTAAACCCTAAACCCTAAACCCTAAACCCTAAACCCTAAACCCTAAACCCTAAACCCCCTAAACCCTAAACCCTAAAACCCTAAACCCTAAACCCTAAACCCTAAACCCTAAACCCTAAACCCTAAACCCTAAACCCTAAACCCTAAACCTAAACCCTAAACCCTAAACCCTAAACCCTAAACCCTAAACCCTAAACCCTAAACCCTAAACCCTAAACCCTAAACCCTAAACCCTAAACCCTAAACCCTAAACCCTAAACCCTAAAAAAAAAAAACCCTAAACCCTAAACCCTAAACCCTAAACCCTAAACCCTAAACCCTAAAAAACCTAAACCCTAAACCCTAAACCCTAAACCCTAAACCCTAAACCCTAAACCCTAAACCCTAAACCCTAAAAACTAAACCCTAAACCCTAAACCCTAAACCCTAAAAAACCCTAAACCCTAAACCCTAAACCCCTAAACCCTAAACCCTAAACCCTAAACCCTAAACCCTAAACCCTAAACCCTAAACCCTAAACCCTAAACCCTAAACCCTAAACCCTAAACCCTAAACCCTAAACCCTAAACCCTAAACCCTAAACCCTAAACCCTAAACCCTAAACCCTAAACCCTAAACCCTAAACCCTAAACCCTAAACCCTAAACCCTAAACCCTAAACCCTAAACCCTAAACCCTGGGCTAACACCAGCGCCAAACTGGTTGTTAGGCTCGACGTAGCGTTGTGCTAGCTGGATGCACACATCCTCCAGTCGGCGCTTGATACCCGTAATTTCAACCTGAGGATGGAATTTATGGAGAAGTTTAGCTGAAGAAATGAAGAATGAAAAAAAAAAAACCATAAACAACCGCAATCATCCCACCTGCCTCTCCTGGAAGTGCAGGTTAAGGGTGTTCAGCATGACAAGCACGTCTGCCATGAAGAAGAGCATAAACAAGAACTTGAAAGAGCTTCCTGTTTCGAGAAGGCTGTGATCCTCCTCGTTCCACAACCACAGAAGAGCGGGCAGCACGTCGCAAAACCTGTTGATGGCTTCTCCTCGGGATAGCCACCGCACGTTGTACATTCCTTGTACCTCAAGCTGGGTGCGGAGAATCTCCTGCTGCAAGCGGAGGAAATTCTGGCGCCTTACATGAGACCTTCCCAGAATTTCAGCAGTGCTCCTAACTTGTGTGTCGATCGGGTTGAAGTCAGGCATCCGGGATGCTGCATCCTTGGCAGCTAGTGCCTCCCTGTGAAGTGTAGAAAACAATGTAATGAGACATTAAATGAGGCTTCCAATGACTTTCAAATACATATAGGTTGTAAGTGGAAAGGCTATTTAAGTGCTCCTATTTCCAGCAAGTATAGTATTAGCTTTCGGTCACCTGTGGGCGATGCAATGTGTTGAAACAAGCCATGGGCAGGTCTGTCGCAAGCGTGCCACCAGCCCCGCCTGCTGTCCGGTCATCACCGAAGCCCCGTCGGTGGAGATCCCAACCAGCTTGTCTAGCGGGATGCTGCATGACTCCAAGAAGGATGTGAGAGCCGTGAGGAGGGACTCGGCATCTGCCCTCTCCACTGACAGCAAAGCGAGAAACTGTGTGACAACCTGTCGGTCCCTCTCATACGACATGTAAACAATCATGTGTTTACCGTGCGCACGGTCCGTGGATTCATCAAGAGAAAGCCCATACCATGGACTCTCCCTGATGTAGCGCAATTGCTTGTCCTGAAGATGCTGTGCCAACGCTGTTGTGAACTCATTCATGGCATACCTGCCATGTACACATTAGATGCAAGAGGTGTAAACCTGCATGTTAAGTTTACGATAAAAAAATGGCACAACAAACAAGGACATGCTTCACTCATTACATTAGCAAAACAACACAAGGGTGCAACAAAAAGTAGCAACTCACTGGGAAAAGTAGCGGCCGTAGGATTCTGAGCCAGCCATGTCAGGAATGCCCTCGTCCACCAAGAAGCGGACAAGAGTTGGATACAGCAGGATCGGTGCATCATTGCGGCACACAAAGTAAGCGGCATGGATACAACGAACAACGTGTCGTTTCACAGCGTCGGAGTCCGCGTACTGAGTCATGCGTCTCTGATTTCGCTCCGTGCCATCTGCCGTGTTCTTCCGTGAAACAGCCAACTGATGACCACGTGAACGCTGGTGGGAGCGGATGCTAGTCTTCTGGAAGTCCCGAGCGCCGATACCATTCCTGCCATACCGTGTGTGCCCCCCGTCGTCACCATGCTCCAAGCAAATGGTGCATTTCAAGCCATACTGGTGCGAAGGTTTGTGGTACTCGAGGCGCAGCCACTCAAAGTGGTCTCGCCATTCACGGCGGTAACGGCGGGCAATGAGTCTCTCTGCTGCGGGAATGGGGTCGCCCTGGTTATCAACGGGAGCATCATCCTCCGTGGGCTCAGGGACAGTGGTGCGGCGGCGCCTAGGCTCAGGAGGAGGTGCGAATGGAAGGATGGTCTGACGAGACCTTCTTCTAGAACCAACCTGGGAAACAGCGGCTTCATCCTCACTAGCAGATTCTGGCTCAAGAACGCCCTCCGTGAGGTTGAGAGGTTCAGTTGCTTAGGGTTTAGGGTTTAGGGCACGACACTCTCCGTGCTACGCTTGCTGACCTGCAGTTCTTTCCGTCTTCCGCAGACCCTTTACTCTTCGTTCGTGCTGGCCAGACTCCGTTCTACATCCTTGTTTACGTCGACGACCTGGCCTTTGCCACAGCAGACAGGGACGCACTGGCCTCCGTGAAGGCAGAGCTGCTGAAGAGACACACGTGCACTGACCTTGGAGAACTGCGCCGTTACCTTGGCTTGCAGATCTCCAGGGACAGAGCTGCGCGCACCATCACCCTGACTCAGTCACACTTGGTGCGCCAGGTCCTTCAGAGGTTCAGCCTTCAGTTCTCCTCTGCACAGCCCACCCCTCTGCCTGTAGACCACAGACTCTCCGCTCCAGTGTCTGAGGAGTTGGTAGAGCCCAGCGGCCCCTACGCAGAGCTGGTGGGTTGCCTCATGTACCTGATGACTTGCACTCGCCCAGATCTCGCATACCCTCTCAGCATCCTGGCTCGCTTTGTGGCCACAGGCAGACACCGACAGCAACACTGGTCTGCTGCTAAGAGGGTTTTGCGTTATCTTGCTAGTACATCGGGCATGGGGTTAGTGCTAGGAGGACGCAGGCCAGTGGTCCTTACTGGACACACAGACGCTTCGTGGGCAGACGACGCTGAGACACTCAGGTCTACCCAGGGCTACTGCTTCAGCCTTGGCTCAGGTGCCGTCTCGTGGAGAGCTACCCGCTCCTCGTCTGTTGCGCAGTCCAGCTGTGAGGCCGAGATCTACGCTGGTGCCATGGCCGCACAGGAGCTCCGCTGGCTGACCTTTTTGCTCACTGACTTAGGTGAGCGGCCTAGCTCTGCCCTGGTCCTGTTCGCTGACAACAGGGCCATGATCCTCCTGTGTCAGGAGCCTCGACTCGAGGGTAGAGCGAATCACATTCAGCTGCGGTACTTCCTCCTGCGTGAGCTACAGCAGCGACGTCAGGCTCGCGTAGTACACTTGGCCTCAGGTGCCAACACGGTTGATATCTTTACGAAGGCGCTTGCGCCTAAAGATCATCAGCGGCACTGTGTACCAGGGCTAATTTTTCGTTTTTGAAGACCCGGAGGAAACAGGATTCGCGCTCCTGAGGACCTTGAAAAATCAGGATTCCTTGAGAAAATCCCCTTTTTTTCAGGATGACGCCGAAGTTCAAATCTGAAATCCAGAATGTCTTTACGGATCGCCCTGCACATCAGAACAAGTTTTGGGCAACCCGAATTGTCACATACTTGAGGGACTTTGGAGTATCGAATCCGGAGAGGAAAGAGCAAGTGAGTCCAACTAACAGACCAAACTGAAACATCCACACGCAGCAGTTGAAACAATCATGACATGACACACTTGCCGCCCGCTACTCCACCAACACCATACCACCACACCAAGCCTCATTCGACACTTCACTCTAGCTAGCCTGCAAACTACAGAAAGTCCTGGCGAAAGAAATGCCTACGTACGAACGTTCAAGAAAAGTGTAGCCTAACAGAGGGATCGTAGGGGGGCTAAGAGGGAGGAAGGAACAAATTGCCGTGCTAGAGCTTCAAGAATCAGATGCCGCAAGTATTTTTACGCCGCCTTAAATCTCAGCCATCGTTTGAAGTCCCAGCTGTCCCATTGAAACCATCAAGAGCGGGCCTCCTCCTGCGCTGTGACATGAAAACAGCATGCACCTCCATCCAGTCCACATCGAAATCAAGCATCTTCACAGCCATAAGGTCCCCCAGGCGCACGTCAGAAAGACAAGTGCGATCCCAACTCTTGATTATGTTTTGCCTAGAAAACCCCCGCTCACACTCGACGGTGCTTAGTGGGAACACGGCGACAGCGCGCCATAGCTTCATGATGTTCGGGTAGTACGCGCCCCAGTCCTCGTTGGCGAGCATATTGGCCAGGCTTTGCTGGAAACTCTGCAGTGAAGAAGCGGATCTCGATCCTTGCCTCTTGCAAATCGAATCCTGCAAAACTCAACCTTCAACGTTTCAGCATTGCAAGTTGTGAAACAACATGTCAGCCACAAATGCATTATTAACTTATTACTAACCAGGGAGGCAGCCATGAAACAAGTCCGCTAGCTGCTGCAGCCAAACGTCGAATGAAGTCTCTCGCTCTCCTGCCCTCGACAGGTACTCACGAGGGCGGAAAAAGCGTGCCCCATCAAGGTTGCGAAGGTCACCAAGGCGGCGGTTGAGAGCTGCAATGAGCCGTCTCGCATACTCAGCACAAAGCTTCTCGCATGAAGCTTGATCGGTGCCATAGGTGCCGCCAATTGAGCGCTCATGCAGGATGATGGTGCGGGTCGTGGGCGAACCATCTTCAGCAAAGCCCTCAATCACCATCTCGCGACACTCTGCAGGACCGTGCTTGGAGAGGAAAGGGGACAGCCGAGGGCTAACACCAGCGCCAAACTGGTTGTTAGGCTCGACGTAGCGTTGTGCTAGCTGGATGCACACATCCTCCAGTCGGCGCTTGATACCCGTGATTTCAACCTGAGGATGGAATTTATGGAGAAGTTTAGCTGAAGAAATGAAGAATGAAAAAAAAAAAAACCATAAACAACCGCAATCATCCCACCTGCCTCTCCTGGAAGTGCAGGTTAAGGGTGTTCAGCATGACAAGCACGTCTGCCATGAAGAAGAGCATAAACAAGAACTTGAAAGAGCTTCCTGTTTCGAGAAGGCTGTGATCCTCCTCGTTCCACAGCCACAGAAGAGCGGGCAGCACGTCGCAAAACCTGTTGATGGCTTCTCCTCGGGATAGCCACCGCACGTTGTACATTCCTTGTACCTCAAGCTGGGTGCGGAGAATCTCCTGCTGCAAGCGGAGGAAATTCTGGCGCCTTACATGAGACCTTCCCAGAATTTCAGCAGTGCTCCTAACTTGTGTGTCGATCGGGTTGAAGTCAGGCATCCGGGATGCTGCATCCTTAGCAGCTAGTGCCTCCCTGTGAAGTGTAGAAAACAATGTAATGAGACATTAAATGAGGCTTCCAATGACTTTCAAATACATATAGGTTGTAAGTGGAAAGGCTATTTAAGTGCTCCTATTTCCAGCAAGTATAGTATTAGCTTTCGGTCACCTGTGGGCGATGCAATGTGTTGAAACAAGCCATGGGCAGGTCTGTCGCAAGCGTGCCACCAGCCCCGCCTGCTGTCCGGTCATCACCGAAGCCCCGTCGGTGGAGATCCCAACCAGCTTGTCTAGCGGGATGCTGCATGACTCCAAGAAGGATGTGAGAGCCGTGAGGAGGGACTCGGCATCTGCCCTCTCCACTGACAGCAAAGCGAGAAACTGTGTGACAACCTGTCGGTCCCTCTCATACGACATGTAAACAATCATGTGTTTACCGTGCGCACGGTCCGTGGATTCATCAAGAGAAAGCCCATACCATGGACTCTCCCTGATGTAGCGCAATTGCTTGTCCTGAAGATGCTGTGCCAACGCTGTTGTGAACTCATTCATGGCATACCTGCCATGTACACATTAGATGCAAGAGGTGTAAACCTGCATGTTAAGTTTACGATAAAAAAATGGCACAACAAACAAGGACATGCTTCACTCATTACATTAGCAAAACAACACAAGGGTGCAACAAAAAGTAGCAACTCACTGGGAAAAGTAGCGGCCGTAGGATTCTGAGCCAGCCATGTCAGGAATGCCCTCGTCCACCAAGAAGCGGACAAGAGTTGGATACAGCAGGATCGGTGCATCATTGCGGCACACAAAGTAAGCGGCATGGATACAACGAACAACGTGTCGTTTCACAGCGTCGGAGTCCGCGTACTGAGTCATGCGTCTCTGATTTCGCTCCGTGCCATCTGCCGTGTTCTTCCGTGAAACAGCCAACTGATGACCACGTGAACGCTGGTGGGAGCGGATGCTAGTCTTCTGGAAGTCCCGAGCGCCGATACCATTCCTGCCATACCGTGTGTGCCCCCCGTCGTCACCATGCTCCAAGCAAATGGTGCATTTCAAGCCATACTGGTGCGAAGGTTTGTGGTACTCGAGGCGCAGCCACTCAAAGTGGTCTCGCCATTCACGGCGGTAACGGCGGGCAATGAGTCTCTCTGCTGCGGGAATGGGGTCGCCCTGGTTATCAACGGGAGCATCATCCTCCGTGGGCTCAGGGACAGTGGTGCGGCGGCGCCTAGGCTCAGGAGGAGGTGCGAATGGAAGGATGGTCTGACGAGACCTTCTTCTAGAACCAACCTGGGAAACAGCGGCTTCATCCTCACTAGCAGATTCTGGCTCAAGAACGCCCTCCGTGAGGTTGAGAGGTTCAGTTGCTTCATCATCATCAGACATAACCTCTACTGTTGGCTCAGCTGAGGGCTCTTCACTGCCTATGTCCTTGGGGTCATCACCGACAAACTGCAAGGGGACAACGACGGGGTCTGCTGCAGGGGTGGTGTTGTCAGCCATGGGAGGCTGCCTTCTCTCTACAGTTAGCTAACTTGAGACTTTGCTGTGCCTTTTCAAGCTGAAAGCCACCTTGCCCATGCCTCGGTTAGAGTGCACATAGCCTAACAAACCACTTCTCGCGTTGAGGCACCGTGCGGGAAAGGGTGTTGAAAGAGCGGTGAGGGCAATGCGCGCTCTCATGTTTGAGCAGGGAGCAACGCAAAGTTGGCTGGCATCGTGGCGAAATATGGTCACGTCACGATCAAATGCAACGGTGCATCGCGCTGCGTCAAATTACCGTTATGGCTTGTCATGAACGTGACTGAGCAGAATTCGCCAAAGTGTGTGTATGTGTGTGTGATGCGACATACTAGAATTGCGTTGCGTTGCGACAAACCGCAGCAGGGAGGGATGGAGGGAAGGATGAATTACAGAATTCGCCAAGTGTGCTTTCGCGCGTCAGATTTGTGGCAGAGCAGCGGAGTTTGAGAGGGCACAGCATGAGAGTGCGCGCCACATTCTGTCATGTAGTTGTGCAGCTTGTTAGTGGCAGTCTGTGATTGGTCTGACTGCCTTGAACTTTGCGCCTTCCACGAGTCACGTGTGTCTGTCTGACTGCCAAGATTGCGTTGCGTTGCGTTGCGTGGCACTGAAGCGTGAGAATTCGGCCAAGGGCGCGAAAGATGGGGCCGGGGCGGGGCGGGGGGGGGGGGGGGGGGGGGGGGGGTGGTCAACTGCTCCAATTCCGGCACGGGTGATTTTCCAGACTACTCGGATGGCCAGGAGAAATTTTCGCGGAACGCGGATGGCTCAGGTGGACTCCCAAAATCGTCCGGAATCATTCAGGAGGATTTCCAGACCGAAACCCTCAAAATCCGGATTCCAGGTGAAAACATCCGGAATGTACCTGACATTCCGGATGTTTACCCTTGAACCGAGAGCCCTGCTGTGTACAGCTTGGTCTAGTTCCTGTAGCCTCTCACTTGCTAGGACCTTGACTTTGTACTGTCCTTTATACGTATACTCAGACTGGACTTGTGTCCTCTCGCAGTGGCTGGACTAGTAGTGCCGCCCTGCCCTTGTTCTTGCCTTGTTTGTACTCCTTCTGACTGGTCTCTCAGACCCTTGTCTCAGAGGTTGGACTAGTAGTGCCGCCCTGAGCTGTTTGTTTAGGGCATTCCCCTATGCAGTCTAGGGGGTGTGTCAAACATGTGTATTTGTCATGTTTGTATAGACTGTATAGGGTCGCCTCTTAGAGAGTACAACACTTAGGTATATCTTTGTGTACTCTCACTCTATCTATCATTCAATTTTCAAGTTAGATACTTATGTGTGTTGGCACGCCTGTGCAAGTATGTGTGAGTGCACCCGAATGAGTGCCGCTCGAATGTTCGGGGGAACCTCCTTTCCAGCCTGTATGACGATGCACGTCGAGGACGTCAGGCGTCCTCGTGCAGGGCCTCCTTGAACAACGCTGCAGCTCCTTCCTGCACATACCCAAACCGGCTCGACTGCCCTGGAGCCAGTACACTGCCTCCTTCCAGAACTTGGTAGTAATTGCCAGCTCGTACGAGTCCCCAAGCACTGCAAGACCAAGATACAAGAGGCAGCTGCTTGATTCAAGTGACGATGCATGCACGAGAGTGACGACCTGTGTAGCAGGGTTGTGGTGGGTGCAGGGCCTGGTGGCAGTGGTGCTTCAGTGGTGCGTGAGTGCACGTACCTTGTAGGGTGGAAGCCGTGTGCTGTGAGGCGGATGTGAGAGAGCAGTGTGTGCCCCTGGTTGCGCAGCAGCACCATGTACTGTGCCATGCTGCGGCCCTGCACGTCCTGCCACTGCGCTGTCACCAGAGTGGCCACCGATAGCTGTGGCAGGGACAATCCACTGCCGTCTGCTGCTGTGATGCTCAAGCCCACAGCCTGCTGCGCCCTCACTGTCCCACCACTTTGAACATTGCTTCTGCCTGGGCTCCAGCCTATGTTGTCACGCACTGTGGTGCGCAGGGCGCTGTCTGTGCTGCCGTCCGCACCGGGCACTGAAGCAATGAAGGACGTGGATGGACCACGTGTGCCTGCAGCAAGCACAGAGGGAGGCAGGCAGGCGAACCACATTGCAACATGCACATCGGGCCATGTAGAGATGCCTGTCAAGAGCTGCGTATAGCATGGGCAGAAGTGCATGCGTACTGCACCTCCGGTACATACACAGAAGTGCGGGTATAGCAGTAAGCTGTGACATCCTGGTTTGTGCATGCTGCTTTCCGAGATGCATGGCCAGTATGGTATCTGCTTTGCAATGTATGGCGTGTCTTGGGATCTGCTTTGTGCACTCACCTCTAGATTTTGCTCTCTCGGATCCCCCTTGTCCAGACTTGTTGCTGCCGGATTTGCTGCTGCCCGACTTATCGCTTCTCGACTTACTGCTGCCTGATTTGGTGCTGCCCGTATCTTTGCCGCCCAACTTATTGCTGCCCGAATTGCTGCCGCTCGAATTATTGCTGCCTGAATTTCTGCCGCCAGAGCTATTGCTGTCCGAATTACTGCCGCCTGACTTATTGCCGCTTGAATTATTGCCGCTTGACTTGCTACCGTTTCTATACTTCATGTCCCCGCTGCCCTCGCCTCCCTTCTTTCCATTCCCACCAGTGCTCTTCCCATCCCCGCTCTTCTCGTCACCCCCTTTTCCCCCCTTATTGCCCGTCCTGCTGCCACTGTCAGAACCCCCTATCTCTCCGCCTTTCTTGCCGCTGCCCCCATCGCCTGTCCCCTTGCCCCCTCCCTTGCCCTTGGCCCCCCCCGAGCTGCCCCTTCCTGGCTGCTTGCTGGGCGGCAGGGGGGCATCAGCAGCGAGGAGGCGGGCGAGTGCGCCAACGAGGGGGCTGTTGATGTAAGTGGAGACCTCGCTCTGCTGGTAGTTGTCGCGAACGTCCTTATACGCGTCCATGTTGTCCGGTCCGCCCACCACCGCGCCCACCAGCACATTCGCGTTCGGCGCCTGTCAACCAGGAGACCGAGCGGAGGGCGGGCGGAGAGGGCAGCCGGTGATGCAGGGAGGGTGGTGAGGCGGCAGGCATGATAAGGGGGGTGGGGATGTAGGAGAGACACAACGTATTGGGGAGGGGAAGAGGTGGAGGGTGGCAGGATCATCCTGTGGCGGGCTGACTTGCGTGGTGCGGCGCGCTGACCTGCGCGTGTCACCACTGACCTGCGTGTGGCACCACTGACCTGCGTGTGGCACCACTGACCTGCGTGTGGCTCCACTGGCCTACGTGTGGCACCACTGACCTGCGTGTGGAACCACTTGAAGCCGTCCTCGCATCCCACGGGGCGCGGGTCCTTCTTCACCGACACGATGGACGCGCCCCGGTGGTGCACGCGCACGGGGAACGACGCGCCGTAACCCACCATGTAGCTCATGCGCCGTGGGTTTTCGCCCAGCACGTACCGCATCTGCGCGCGGGGCAGCGGTGGGGGGGAAGGGACACGAGTGAGGCAGCGAGCGCAGGTATCTCTCTCTCTGACTTGCCCTTTTTGCTTTATCTCTTTCACTGCCTCGCATGTCTACCACCCCCCCCCCTCCCCCCCCTTCCCCTTCTCCCGCTTCCCTTCCTCCCCTGACCTCCGAACCTCGAAACCCCCGAGCCCAGCGCGAGCAGCACCTGTTTGGCGACGAAGGCGCGCATGGCGGCGGGGGTGACGGCGGTCGCGTCGCAGCGCACGGAGGGCACGGCGGCGCGGTCGAGGTAGTCGCTGTACACGGCGAGCAGCAGCGACACCGCCGTCACGTACTGCAGGTTGCTCCACGGCTGCACGAACAGCAGCCCGCCTGCACGTCGGGGGAGAGGCGGCACACAGCGAGATTTGGGGGGGGGTGGGGAAGGGGAGAGGGGGAGGCGTGGAAGCGCGTCAGTGAGGACGTTAGCACTTGGCGCGCGTGAGGCATTCCGCGCAAATCTGCTCAGTCGTTAAAGAGGGATAATCCATCTTGGCTTTGGGAAAATAGCACTAGGGTCGCTGGTGGAAAGGGCTACTGGCATGTAACTGGGGGTTGTCGGTGCGGCGCTGACCCACCAATGCAACACGCCCCTTTAACACAGTGGTGACGGTTGTGCTTGCCTTCACGAGCCACGCCTACAAGCATGCTGCGCCTGGCTCGCGCTGTGCATTGCCGCCTTTGCTGCCCGTCAAGCAGCGATAATCCGATTATAAAAAGTGTTGGTCCGTATACAATTTTGTACAGTTTCTGCTACTTACCATTTAGTAAGTCGCAGAACCTGTATGAACGATGTACGAGGCCCTCGAAGGCCCTCAAAAATTTGCAGAGTCCGCAAGGTGTGGGCGGCAGTGCGACGAGCTGGCAGCGGCCAAATGCCTTGGGCGAGGGGACGGGGCAGAGCGTGCTGCGGGCAGAGGCAGAGCTCATGGGGGCGCGAGAGAGCAGGCAGCAGCGCATGCGGTGCCGCCCTGTGGGTGCGGCATTGGACGCGCGGCTCACCTGGCGTCCTGGTGCCGCGCACGACTGTGTTGCACACGAAGTCATTTGCGCGCAGCTGATAGCCCTGCAGCCCCGGGTCGCGCGACTTCATGAACACCTGCGCGCCACCACCGCAAGGGCACAAAACGAGGGCGGCGACGCAGCGGACAAGTGGAACAAGCGGAAGGGGATGAGTCAACACGGCCGCACGGCGGGGGTGAAGGGAGGCACGAAAAGCGACGTTGCGGGCGGGGCATGGTGCGCGGACTCGACGTGTCCACGGTACGGCTATGGGCGACGCGCGCGAGCGGTACCTTGGCGAGCAGAATCTGCGCGCCAGCGAACTTGTTGTCCCAGGAGAAAGCGTTCATGCTGCTGGTGGCGCCCTGCAGCGTCTCGTTGTTCTTCTTCACGAACGCCAAGTACTGCCCCTCGCCTGTCGCGCGATGCAGCCACGCCGCCGCCCACAGCAGCTCGTCCTGGGGCAAGGAAAAAGAGGGGAGGGGGAGGCAGCGGCGCGTGCGATCGGAAAAATGCAGGTAGCGCGAGAGTTGCGAAAGAAAAGGAGCCCAAAGACATGACGCCCGACGGGGTGGCGAGACGCGTGAGGGGTATTGGCAGGGTGGGGCTGCTCACGTTGAATCCAGAGTAGGAGTTGTAGAAGGCGGCGGCGGACGGAATGCTGCTCACGTACGACTTGCGGTACGTGCTCGCGAAGGTAAACAGCTGCCGAGTCGCACGGGCGTAAGGGAGAGTGCGTCGCATGAAAGACGGGGAGATATGGTGGGGAGACATGAAGGGGAATGAATAGGCGAGTATCCAAGTCACAAATGACCTAAGCGGCCGCGCACTGCAGTCCCACGGCCTACCTCTGCCAAGAAGCGACGCATACGCAGCTCACAGCAACGGGCCCACTCAAACAGCCTCCACCTCACTGCCCTCCTCAAGTCTCTAACTCCACGTCTCGTCACACTCCCTCCTCTCTTCTCCCTACCCGCCCCTCCGCCCCGCCCACCTCCTTAGCGTGCCGAATCAGCTCCGTCGAGTACGCCTCGTCGCGCGACGCGAAGGCCACGCTGGCGGCGGCGAGGCCGGCGGCGGCTTCAGCGGCGACTTCGGTGCCGGGATTCTTGGCGTCCAGGCGGAAAGCCATGCGCGGCGTCGTCATGTCCTCAGGTCGCTGCCAGCACCGGTGGTCCGACGGCCCGTCGCCCACCTGCCGTTCGCCGCCGGACAGCAAGGAGAGAGGGTTGGGGGGGGGGAGGGAGGGGACAGTGCGGGTGTGAAGCACCCGCCGCTCACCATACTGGCAGGCACAGAATGGGAGCTTTGCGGGGGCGAGTGGCGATGGTCAGTGCGTGGTGACCACAGGTGTTACAGCGGGCATAGCATGACACGGCTTTTAGCATGGCTTCTGTGAAACAGCGCGCGGCGCCCCAGGGCTTGCGGGCATGTGGAGTGCGCGGCGGTACCTGCGCGTACAGCACGTTGGGCTGCGGGTGCGCTTTGATGAAGAAGTCGGTGCCCCAGCGGATGGCGTCCAGCGCGTGCGTGAGCTGCCCCTGCGCTGCGATCGTGGCGCCGTACTCAACGACGCCCCACGCTAACGTGGTGATGGTGAACGCCATGGGCAGCCCGTACTTGACGTTGTCGCCGCTGTCGTAGTACCCCTTCGTCAGGTCCACCTGCCGCCATGCACGCAACGCAGCGAGGCCATCCCCAAATGGCATGCGGGGAGAAAGCGCTCATTAGTGACGGCGCTACCCTGCTATGGGGAACCTCGCCCTTGGCTACGCGCCATGCGTCACTCTATGCCTTAGAGAAATAGCTTCCTGAGAAAAATGCGAGGAACTTCAAAATGACCAAGAACTGGCAGCCGCACGCCCCAGGAAAAGAATGGGAGTTTATAGTCACACTGGAATGCCAGATAAGACCATTCCGCTTCACGCATCGTCTAACTGACCCCGACGTCCTTCCCGTCTTTGAGTCCTGAATCCCCCCGCCATTTGGCTCTCTGATTTGCGGGAAGCTTGCCCGACCGCTGCTGCTCAAAGAACAATATGCTCTTCCGCAGGGCGTCCTCGAAATCAACCGACTTGCCGAGTTCCAGAAAGTTGAGAAGGATCAATGATGTTATCAGTAACCCGAACCCCGCTCGAACAGGTGCTCGCTGACGCATCGTGATCCAAGAAGAGCTAACCAGGACGGCTAGTGTGACTGGCGCTCTTACGATATGCAACCTACGTCTCACCGAAACTGTGACTATGGGGTATCAGCGAGGCGACAGGTGAGCTCATGACAGCAGTGCTTCAGAATTGAGTACATTCAGTTCTCCGTGGGACGAGCATCAGCGTTTTTGCCAAAAGCAGGTAGGGGCGAAATGGCTGATGGCATTTGAATGAACAGGCGAAGAACAAGGGTACAAGGAGCGAGCACGCAAGACTCCGCGGCTCGCTGGCATTGAGCATTCGAATTGGGGGCCAAACACATTGGCAGCAACCAGGAGTACAGTTGTTGCATCTTGCTCACCTAACTCCGCACCGCGTGGACTGCAGTATCACCATTCACTCCACGACATCTGGACCATATTTTCTCGAGACGAGCCAAGCACGAACCAGGTTATCCCGTTCGGTCCAGCTTCGTACTCTATTGAGGGACCACGTCAGCAGCCATCTGGTTGGCCCACTCTTGTTCCGTGCCTCAGTTTTGGCGCAAGCCGTGGCACGGCAGTCGTCCACCAGTGTTCGCCACAAACATGCTGCTGGCTTCGTGTGACAGGCGAGGTGGTGTGGTGGACCAGGGTATGTTAGAGGAGTGTTCCTGGCGGTACTGGCATTAGTGGGTGGTTTCGGACGAACCCTTGTTCAACACCCAGGTGCATCCCTCCGCCCCCTCCCTGAAATCACAGATGTATAGCATTATTATTCGCCTGCCAGAAAATGGTTGGAAAACCTTTTGTTTCGTTCCAAATCCTCGTTCGTGACCTAAGAATTAAAAGTATCTAGAAAATTACACCTGGAATCCCTAGAATTCGGGGCCGTGGACGTCTAAGCACCCCAGAACCCAAACATGTCAGCAGCATGTCACAAGCATGCCTATACCCCTTGGGCTCGGAAGGAAATCGTTGGGTCAAACTCCACCCCTGGTTGATGGCTTGGCCCGACCTTGTGATCAACCGGACCCTGGTGAGGCCGCTTTGGTGCGGGTGAACGTGCTGAAAGCCCTCAGATTGTGTGGTGTGCGCCTCGGACCCCTTATGCAGCTGAGGCGCTTGACGGTCACAAGACATTCCACAAAATACTTGATTGGTTATGACAATCCTAAAAAAGGCTAGTTAGATATTCTAGAAAACAGAAGTTCAACGTTGAAATACCATATTCATCCGATTAATGAGCCCCTCAAAATCATCACACTGGATATAGTTCATGGACAAGGGCCTTATCCAAACCACTGCACATTACAAGACCCTAGTTTGGGGCCTTGGCAGGATAAGACCAGGGTTCCTGTTAGCAGACGAAATCCGCCTGTTCATCTGAGAATCAGACTCATTTTTCCCGTGTCATCTGAATTTCCAGATAGCGCGTATATTTTCGTCTGAGAGTGTGTTCCTACGCGGCTCTGATTAGATTCACAATTTGAGCTGGACGGCGAAGTGGGTGCAAAAATATTTTCGTAAAAAATGAGTCTCATTGGTCGTGAACAGGCCTGACGTTTCAAAAAACCCCCCCCTGAGCTGTCGACTAAAAAAAAACTTTACCCTGAGGGCTCAGTGTTCAAAATTTGCCTACCCTGATTTGTAAGTGTTCAGAAATCAAGAACCCTGAAAATCCCAGGGTTCACCGAACGCATTCAGGGCAGGGCTGACGTTTCAAAAAAACTCCCCCTGAGCTGTCGAATAAAAAAAAACGTTTACCCTGAGGGCTCAGGTTTCAAAAATTGCCTACCCTGATTTGTAAGGGTTCAGAAATCTGGAACCCTGAGAATCCCAGGGTTCACCGAGCGCGTTCAGGGTTGCCTTCAACACGAGGGGGGAATTAAAAATGGGGGGAAAAAGGGGAGGGAATCAAACCGAGGGGAGGGGGAGAGCGAAACGGAGGGGAAGGGGGAGGATGGAAACATAGGGGAAGAGAGGAAGCGAAACGGGGAGGGAAAAAGTGGGGGTTGGGGGGTGGGGGAAGTTCGAAATACAGTCGAGGAATGGGAGAAGCGAAACGGAGGGGAAGGGGGGATCGAAACGGAGGGGAAGGGGGGATCGAAACGGAGGGGAAGGGGTGATCAAAACGGAGGGGAAGGGGGATCGAAACGGAGGGGAAGGGGGATCGAAACGGAGGGGAAGGGGGGATCGAAACGGAGGGGAAGGGGGGATCGAAACGGAGGGGAAGGGGGGATCGAAACGGAGGGGAAGGGGGGATCGAAACGGAGGGGAAGGGGGGATCGAAACGGAGGGGAAGGGGGGATCGACGGAGGGGAGGGGGAGTCGAAACCAAGGAAGAAAGGGGGAGGGAATCAAAACCAAGATGCGAGGGGCGAAACGGAGGGGAGATGGGGGAATCGAAATGGAGGGGAGGGGGGAAACGAAACGGAGGGGGAGTGGGGGGAGCGAAAATGGAGGGGAGGGAGGAATCGAAGTGGATTGGAGGGGGGAAGCTGGGTAATAGGGCGGTCGGAGAAAATTCGCGCCCTAGCAGCGCCCCGGCTGGGAGATCTTGGACGTTGATCAATGTGACCATCTAACGGTTGAAGTATGTCGAAACGATCGCAATCGATCTTGACCGTTACATTTTCATAGACTTAGCTAATTTTTGTGGGTTGTTGTTAGTGTGTAGGGGGGATGTCTGTACGACACATGACTTAGCCGATTTTTGTGGGTTACTTGGTGTGTGAGGGAATGTTTGAGGACTTCACCAATTTTTGTAGGTTGTTGCGTGTGGGTGGGGGGGAATGTCTCTGGAGATTGGGGACTTCGCCTAAATTTCCGCATTGTGAGCCACATGGATGTCGCACTCAGGGTTCGTACGCGTTACTCCCTGAAAACTCAGTGTTGGGATAACGCAAACCCTGAAATTCTCAGTGTTCACAGACATACAACGCTGAAGAGGTTAGGGTTCAAAAAAGCCCAACCCTGAAAATTAAGGGTTGGCCAAAAAAATACCCTGTGAAATCAGGGAATCAGGGTAAAATACCCTGATAACGACAGGCCTGATTCAGGGTTGCCTTCAACACGAGGGGGGAATAAAAAATGGGGGGAAAAAGGGGAGGGAATCAAACCGAGGGGAGGGGAAGAGCGAAACGGAGGGGAAGGGGGAGGATGGAAACATATGGGAAGAGAGAAAGCGAAACGGGGAGGGAAAAAGTGGGGGAGGGGGGGGGGAGGTTTCGAAATACAGTAGAGAGGAATGGGAGAAGCGAAACGGAGGGGAAGGGGGAATCGAAACAGAGGGGAGAGGGGAAGCGAAACGGAGGGAGAGGTGGGGATCGAGGTGAATGGGGCAGTGGCAGAAACCTCCCGCGCTTGCAGCGACATGGGCAAATCGAGGACGTTAATCATACGCGATCATCTAACGGCTGAAATTTGTCGAAACGATCGCGATTGATCGTGGCCGTCAAAGTTTGATGGACTTTCAGTTGACCACACGGGCAATAAAAAAACTTTCCTTAAGAATGAAGCATTGTCGCTAGTACCCTTTAAATTTAAGGTTAGGTACATTGCCAGCTGCGAAACCTACGGTACCTTCTATGACTTGACCGTTAGCCTTGTTCATGGGTTGTGGGAGTGTGGGAGGGGGGATAACTTGTGTACAATAGGACTAAGCCGTTTTTTTTTTGTGCTGTTACTGCCTATCAAGACTTAGCTAATTTTTGTGGGTTGTTGTTAGGTGTGTAGGGGGGATGTCTGTACGACACATGATTTAGCCGATTTTTGTGGGTTGCTTGGTGTGTGAGGGAATGTTTGAGGACTTCACCAATTTTTGTAGGTTGTTGTGTGTGGGGGGGAATGTCTCTGGAGATTGGGGACTTCGCCTAAATTTCCGCATTGTGAGCCACATGGATGTCGCACCCAGGGTTCGTACGCGTTACTCCATGAAAACTCAGTTTTGGGATAACGCAAACCCTGAAATTCTAAGTGTTCACAGACATACAACCCTGAAGAGGATAGGGTTAAAAAAAGCCCAACCCTGAAAATTAAGGGTTGGCAAAAAAAGTACCCTGTGAAATCAAGGAATCAGGGTAAAATACCCTGATAACGACAGGCCTGGTCGTGAAGTCTTTCAATCATTTTCCTTCTGATATGGTATCATAGTAGGTTAGATCCCCCCCTAGCCCGCTCACGCTTCCGCCCCTACGTTCCTAGCCGACCCCCTAGCCGTCGCGCTGTCCCTAGCCGCCCCCCTGGCCGTTCGTGCCCGTCCATAGCCGGCCCCCTGACCGTTCACGCTCGTCCCTAGCCGCCCCCCTGGTCGTTCGCGCCTGTCCCTAGCCGGCCCCTGGCCGTCGCGCTCGTCCCTAGCCGGCCCCCTGGCCGTCGCGCCCGTCTCTAGCTGGCTCCCTGGCCGTCGCGCCCGCTCCTAGCCGGTCCCCTGACCGTCGCGATCGCTCCTCGCCGGCCCCCTGACCGTCGCTTCCTGCCGTCCCTCGGCCGCCCCTAGTCGTCCCGGCCGCCCCTCGCCGTCGTGGCCGCCCCTAGCCGCCGCCGCTGCCGTCTCCAGCCACCTCACGGTCGCTCCTGCCGTCGCGGCCGCCCCTCGCCGCCGTCGCGGCTGTCCCTGGCCGCCGTCGTGGCTGCCCCTGGCTGTCGTCGCGGCTGTCCCTGGCCGCCGTCGCGGCCGTGTCTACTTGCCGCCCGCCGGCCCGCCCCTGCATTTGTGCCGTCGCTGGCCCGCCACTGCCTCGGGTTCGGCCCGTTCTTCTCGATCAGCACCGCCCTCCGAAACCCCCCCGGTACCGTACTGCATCACTTTGCACCGCACTGCACCGCTTTGTACCGCACTGCACCACATTCCACCGCACTGTACCGCACTGCACCGCTTTGTACCGCACTGCACCGTACAATACAACACTGCAACGCACTACACCGCACTGCACAGCACTGCACCGCACTGTCCTACTCTACACTGCCCTCTATTGTCACTCATGGCGGCGGTGCTTTGCTTTGACGCTGAGGGCCAGCCGATTGAGTTTGATGCGTGGCTTGCTGACCTCCGTCGCCATCTCACTGGTCAGCAGCAGGATGGCCACTCGCTGTCTGTCCATCTTGATGGTACCCTCCCCTGCCCTGACCCCCCCGCTGCCCTGTCTCCTGCCCCCTCGTCCGCTGAGCGTGAGTCCGCTGCAGCCGCTGCCCTTTCTCGCTCTGTCTGGCTGTCCCGTAACCCTTTTGCACAGCTTGCAATTAGCAATGCCCTCCCCTGTCCGAGCGACCTCGCTTCAGATCTATCACCACTGCCCAGGCTTTCCTAGATGCTGTTGTCCAGCGCTATTCCACCCCGCCTGCTGCCTCGGTCGGTCGTCTGATCCTCCCCATGCTCTTTCCTGACCTTGCGTCGTTCCCCACTGTCGCCGACCTGGCCGCTCAGCTGCGCACCATAGACGAGACCTGGCGTGCTGCCTGCACCCCCACACAGCTTCTAGCCCACCAGCCGCCCCTCAGCTCTACTCTCTACCTGCTAGCCACCCGCCTCCCTGACCGTCTTGCCACTGCCCGTGACCGCTTTCTTAGCGTCCACCCAGCAGACCTTACCCTCACTGACTTTGTTGACACCCTGTCCGCTATAGAGGCCCGCCATTGCTCTATCGCTCAGACCAGCGGTACTGTGCCGGTCCCTATCTTTCAGGGTTGTGCCCCCGCTCAATGCACCTTCTCCGACGGTTCTGCTGCTGTGGCTGCGACTGCCGCTGCCGCACAGGTTCGTCCGGGGAAGGGTCGCCGCCCCAAGGCTAGACGTGGCGACGGGGGTGGGGGTGCAGGTGTAGGTGGTGCTGGAGTTGGGTCACCTAGTGGTGGTGCTGACGCGGGGACCCTGACAGGTGCAGCCGAGCAGCCGTCTCAGCTGTCGCCGGTGTTGCCGCCGAACCCGTGCCAGCCGCAGCAGCCGCAGCTGCAGCCGTCGTCGCAGCCGCAGCAGTCGCAGCAGCAGCAGAGGCGGACGAGTCGTTTTCCGCCTGGGTGGCCCGGCGCTGGTGGCAGAGCAGGACATAGTGGTGGTGCACGTGGTTGGCTACCGAGTGGTAGTTCGGGTGCCGCAGTACCTCCTTCAGACCGGTCCTTGCCGTGGCTTCGTTTGCGGTAAGATTGGTCATACCTCCGTCCGCTGTTTCCATCGCCTGGATGACCTGTTTCGTCAGCGTTTCGGCCCGTCGCCCGAGCTCCCAGACTGGCACAGCTTGCTTAGTCGTAGGGTTCAGATTTTTGATCTGGACATGGATGAGATTGTTGCTGCTCTGCATGTGATGTATGCTGATGACTCTAGTGTACTTCCGTCTTATTACCCCTTGTTGCCTAGTGTAGGTGTGCCTTCCTTAGACTCCCCTGCTGCGTCAGGCGTAGGATCCCCTGCTTTGTTTAGCCTTGGTGCTTTTGTCGCTACTTCGCCTCCGGCCGCCACTGCCATGCTCTCCTTCACCCTCGACTCTGGCGCTTCCCGGTGCTTCTTCCGCAAATCCACCACGTTGACACCGCTTCCTGTCCCTGCCGCCGTCTCCCTGGCTGACCCCTCCTCTGGCCCTATAGTCGCCCACAGTTCCACCACCCTCCCCTGCCCGGCGGTTCCTTCGGGCTCTCTCACAGGACTGCACATCCCCTCGTTCTCCAGGAACGTAGTTGGTGTCGGCTGCCTTCAGGACCTTGGCGTCACCACTACGTTCCCTGGTCACGAGCGGTACGCTGTCTGTACCGAGGCCGCCTCTGGTGCCCCCCTTACCACGTTCCCCCGGGACCCGGAGACCAGACTGTTCACACTGAACACTGTGACCCCCCCAGCTGGGACCCCCCCTCAGGTGGCTGCGTCTACCCAGGTTGCTGCTGCCTGCTCCTGTCGGTCACTCACCCACCTGACTTTCCTCTGGCACCACCGTCAAGGTCACCCTGCGCTCCCGCATCTGCGTCACATGTCACAGCACGGTCTCGTCCTAGGCCTCCCTGGGTCGTTCTCTGAGTTTCCCTCCTCCCTTGCCCCACCTTGCACGCCTTGTGTCGAGGGCCAACTTTGCTGTGCTCCTCACTCCTCCTCGTTTCCCCCTACCGCCGCACCGCTACAGACTCTGCACATGGACGTCTGAGGCCCTGCCCCCGTCCATGGGCCGCGTCGAGAGCGCTACTTCCTAGTGCTTGTCGACGACTACACGCGCTACACCACTGTGTTCCCCCTGGAGCGGAAGGCCGACGTGCCTGACGTTCTTATCCCGTGGCTTGTTGCTGCGCGTGTCCGTCGCGGTCTCCCTGTCTTGCGCCTCCACTCCGACCGTGGCGGCGAGTTTGCCTCTGGTGTCCTTGGTCGTTTCTGTCGTGCGGAGGGCATCACCTAGACGTTCACCTTGCAGGACTCCCCGCAGCAGAATGGGGTCGCTGAGCGACGCATCGGTTTGGTCATGGAGGTGGCTCGCACCTCCATGATCCATGCTGGTGCACCCCATTTTCTGTGGCCGTTCGCCGTTCGCTACGCCGCTCACCAGCTTAACCTGTGGCCGCACCCCCAGCAGTCTCAGGTTTCGCCGACCCTCCTTTGGTCTGGGTCACCTGGTGAGGCGTCTGCGTTCCACGTCTGGGGCTGTCTTGCTCACGTTCGTGCCTCTGGCACGGACAAGCTCACTGCCCGCACCCTTCCCTGTGTCTTCCTCGGCTTCCCCTTTGACGCGTCTGACTGGCACTTACCTGAGGGGGGGTCCCAGCCTGGGGCGTCACCGTGTCCAGTGTGAAAAGACCGGACACCGGGTCCCGTGGGAACGTGGACAGGCGGGCACCTGTGGCGGCCTCGGTACAGACAACGTACCGCTCGTGTCCAAGAAACGTAGTGGTGACGCCAAGGTCTTGAAGGCAGCCGACACCAACTACGTTCCTGGAGAACGAGGGGATGTGCAGTCCTGTGAGCAAGCCCGAAGGAACCGCCGGGCAGGGGAGGGTGGTGGAACTGCAGGCGACTATTGGGCCGGAGGAGGGGTCAGCAAGAGAGACTGCGGCAGGGACAGGAAGCGGTGTCAACGTGGTGGAGTCGCGGAAGAAGCACCGGGAAGCGCCAGAGTCGAGGGTGAAGGAGAGCGCGGCAGTGGCGGCCGGAGGTGAAGCAGTGACGGAAGCACCAAGGCTAAACAAAGCAGGGGATCCTATGCCTGACGTAGTAGGGGAGTCTAAGGAAGGCACACCTACACTAGGCAACAAGGGGTAATAAGACGGAAGCACACTAGAGTCATCAGCATACATCACATGCAGAGCAACAACAATCTCATCCATGTCCAGATAAATATATGAACCCTAGGACGAAGCAAACTGTGCCAGTCTGGGAGCTCAGGCGACGGGCCGAAACGCTGACGAAACAGGTCGTCCAGGCGACGGAAACAGCGGACAGAGGTGTGACCGATCTTACCGCAAACGAAGCCACGACGAGGACCGGTCTGGAGCAGGCACTGACAGCGCGCGTCACCCAAACCACCACCCAGCAGCCCACCACGCGCACCACCACCACGTCCAGCGCTACCACCAGCGCCAGGCCACCCGGATGGGAGACCACTCGGCCGTCTCTGCTGCGGCTGCGGCTGCTGCGACTGCTGCGGCTGCTGCGGCTGACGCGAGTCCGGCTGCAACGCCGGCGGCTGCTGAGACGGCTGCTTGGCTGCACGTGGCAGGGTCTCCTCGTCCGCACCACCACCAGGAGACCCAGCTCCAACACCACCTACACCTGCACCCCCACCCCCGCCGCCACGCCCAGCCTTAGGGCGGCGACCCTTCCCCGGTCGGACCTGTGCTGCAGCGGTAGTCTCAGCCACAGCAACAGAACCGTCAGAGAAGGTGCACTGAGCGGGGGCGCAACCCTGAAAGATAGGGACCGGCACAGTACCGCTGGTCTGAGCGATAGAGCGGTGGCGGGCCTCTATAGC
Source organism: Closterium sp. NIES-67 (assembly GCA_027943415.1). Classification (NCBI taxonomy): domain Eukaryota; kingdom Viridiplantae; phylum Streptophyta; class Zygnematophyceae; order Desmidiales; family Closteriaceae; genus Closterium; species Closterium sp. NIES-67. Next base: position 42,854 of record BQMB01000681.1, on the reverse strand, counting down.
GGACAGTGTGTCAACAAAGTCAGTGAGGGTGAGGTCTGCGGGGTGGACGCTAAGGAAGTGGTCACGGGCAGTGGCAAGACGGTCAGGGAGGCGGGTGGCTAGCAGGTAGAGAGTAGAGGTGAGGGGCGGCTGGTGGGCTAGAAGCTGTGTGGGAGTGCAGGCACCACGCCAGGTCTCGTCTATAGTGCACAGGTGAGCGGCCAGGTCGGCGACAGTAGGGAACGACGCAAGGTTAGGGAAGAGCATGGGGAGGATCAGACGACCGACCGAGGCAGCAGGCGGGGTGAAATAGCGCTGGACAACAGCATCTAGGAAAGCCTGGGCAGTGGTGATAGACTTGAAGCGAGGTCGCTCGGACAGGGGGGGGGGATTGCTAATGGCAAGCTGGGTGACAGCGTCATGGGACAGCCAGACAGAGCGAGCAAGGGCAGCGGCCGCAGCGGACTCACGCTCAGCGGACAAGGGATCAATAGACAGTGCAGCGGGGTTGTCAGGGCAGGGGAGAGTTCCGTCAAGATGGATAGGTAGAGAGTGGCCATCCTGCCGCTGACCAGTGAGGTGGCGACGGAGGTCAGCAAGCCACGCATCAAACTCAATCGACTGGCCCTCAGCGTCAAAGCGAAGCACCTCCGCCATGAGTGACAATAGAGGGCAGTGGAGAGCAGTACAGTGCGGTGCAGTGCGGCGCAGTGTGGTATATTGCGGTGCAGTGCGGTGCAATGCGGTGCGGTGCGATGTAGTGCGGTGCAATGCGGTACAGTGCGGTACAGTGCGGTGCAGTGTGGTACAGTGCGGTGCAGTGCGGTGCAGTGCGGTACAGTGCGGTGCAAGGCGGTCTAGTACGGTACCGGGGGAGTTCGCAGGGCAGTGCTGATCGGGAGGAACGGGCCGAACCCGAGGCGGCGGCGGGCTGGCGACGACGCGAATGCAGGAGCCGGCTGGCGAACGGCAGACGCGAGGGGCCAGCAAACGGCGGCAACGGGGGCCGGCGAGGAGCTGGCGCGGCGGCGAGTAGGGCCAACCACGACGGCGAGGAGACACGGCCGCGACGGCGGCCAGGGACAGCCGCGACGGCGGCTAGGGGCGGCCGCAACGGCTGGAGACGGCAGCGACAGCAGCTAGGGGCGGCCGCGATGGCGAGGGGGCGGCCGTGAGACGGCTAGGGGCGGCCGTGGGACGGCAGGAAATGGGCGCGATGGCCGGGGGGGGGGGGGCTAGGGACGAGCGCGACGGCCAGGGTGCCGGCTAGGGACGGGCGCGATGGCCAAGGGGCTGGTTAGGGGCGGACGCGATGGCCAGGGGGGGCCGGCTAGGGACGGGCGCAACGGCCAGGGGGCCAGCTAGGGGCAGACGCGACGGCCAGGGGGCCGGCTAGGGGCGGACGCGACGGCCAGGGGGCCGGCTACGGACAAGCGCGACGGCCAGGGGGCCGGCTAGGGACGAGCGCGACGGCCAGGGGGCCGGCTAGGGGCGGACTTGACGGCCAGGTGGCCGGCTAGGGACGGGCGCGACGGCCAGGGGGCCGGCTAGGGGCGGACGCGACGGCCAGGGGCCGGCTAGGGGCGGACGCGACAGCCAGGGGGCCGGCTAGGGACGGACGCGACGGCTAGGGGGCCGGCTAGGGGCGGACGCGACGGCCAGAAGGCCGGCTAGGGACGGGCGCGACGGCCAGGGGGCCGGCTAGGGACGGGCGCGACGGCCAAGGGGCCGGCTAGGGGCGGGCGCGAAGGCCAGGGGGCCGGCTAGGGACGGGCGCGACGGCCAAGGGGCCGGCTAGGGGCGGACGCGAAGGCCAGGGGGCCGGCTAGGGGCGGACGCGACGGCCAGGGGGCCGGCTAGGGGCGGACGCGACGGCCAAGGGGGCCGGCTAGGGGCGGACGCGACGGCCAGGGGGCCGGCTAGGGGCGGACGCGACGGCCAAGGGGGCCGGCTAGGGGCGGACGCGACGGCCAGGGGGCCGGCTAGGGGCGGACGCGACGGCCAGGGGGGCGGCTAGGGGCGGATGCGACGGCAAGGGGGCCGGCTAGGTACGGACGCGACGGCCAGGGGGCCGGTTAGGGGCTGACGCGACGGCCAGGGGGCTGGCTAGGGACGAGCGCGACAGCCAGGAGGGCCGGCTAGGAGCGGGGCACGACGGTGGCTAGGGCCTAGGGGGCGGAAGCATGGGCGGGCTAGGGGGGGAACCTAACTTACTATGATACCATATCAGGAAGAATTATTGAACTAGAATGTGTGAGTACAAGGGTATATAGACTAGGGTGTTGTACCCTCTAAGGCACAATCCAGTATAGTCTACAGTAACGACCTAAGTTACATTTGACAGTACTCTCACACTCCATCTCTGTGTCTCGTTCTGTGATGGGGCCTCAGTTTCCCTTGGCTTTTCATTTTTTCCCTCTCGTTCTAGTCTACTCTTGTATGCCCGTACAAGCTGTAGTCTGGCGCTCGTGCTATATTTGCTTATGAGCTAGCAATCACCTTTTTTTTTTTTTTTTTTTTTTTTTTTTTTTGCTCGTGATGGCTCGTTGTTTCGTTCCTGATATCTTCCGCTGCTATTTCAACCTCTTTCCTATTCTCCCCCCATGTTTGTGCCATTTATGTCGCATTGCGTTGCCTGTTTAATCCGTTTGTGCGTTCATGCAGAACACGGAAGTCCAGATTTCTCAAGTGATAAGTGTCCACAACTATGGTGTGCTCCAACAATAGCTCAGCAACAACACTTCAACTCATTTCTTAAAATCTCCTTGTTCGCTTTTCGGGTTGTAGATTTCATTACGACCAACCCTGTAGGTCATCCATTCCAGAATGCTTACCGGCAAGTACGGAGGTACGCATTAGTTATCAGATGCATTTTACATTTTTTTCCGTGACATTAACTATCGTTTTTGCTTGTGCAGAAACCGAATTTATTTTCCAAGACCAAAAACCCTAGTTGATACTTCTTGTTATGCTTGTTGTGCTTATGTTGCATATAGTTAGCTATGATACATAGGTTAGGAAAATCTCAATGCAAGTAGGTTTACCTTGTTAACAATTATGCGTGGTATGCCTATAACCAAAATATCCATTGGTCCAATCTTACCGGCTGCTTCCAAACGCGGATTCTGTGGATATTGAAAAATTTGGACGGTCGTGATTGCATCTTAGAAGTTGCACCACGTGAGCTCTTAGCCAATGAGGGCCGACTGACATTTTAGGCTAGTGGCCAATCGTGTTTTTCCTTTGCATGTAAACAAGCAGTTAGTCCACACGACCCAATTCAGTTTAAGTGGCCCACATGTTCGTCACAAAGAGGCTCCTATTATTTTGGGGAGAGTGCTGCCACATGGTGAAATAACACGTCACGTTATCATCACATTACAGGGACGCAAAAGCAATGCGCTTGCATATCAAATGTGACTTTTCCGTGACTCACCACATCACATGCCGAATGGGACTTTCAACCTTCGCTTGAAAGCTTATCTGAAAACCCACGCAAATGTCACATTTCCGTGACATTTTGCACTCTACTTTTCCGTGATGAGCTGCTGCTGCCACTGCCGCTGCCGCCGCTTGTGCTGCCGCCACTGCCACTGCTGCCACTGCCGCAGCCGCCACTGCCCCTGCCACAACGGCTGCAGTCCCTACCGCTGCTGCAACCACCACTGTCACTGCCGCTACCGCCACTGCCGCTGCAGCTGCTGCCCTTGCAGCCACCGCTGCCGCCGCTGCCCTTGCAGCTGCCGCTTCCGCCGCTGCCCTTGCAGCTGCCGCTGCTGCCACTGCCCTTGCAGCTGCCGCTGCAGCTGCTGCCCTTGCAGCGCCACTGCCACCACTGCCCTTGCAGTTGCTGCTGCCACCGCTGCCCTTGCAGCCACCGCTTCCCTTGCAGCCGCCACTGCCGCAGCTGCCCTTGCAGCCGCCACTGCCCTTGCAGCTGCTGCTGCCGCTGCTGCCCTTACAGCCGTCTCTGCCACCGCTGCCCTTGCAGCCGTCTCTGCCGCCGCTGCCCTTGCAGCTGCCGCGCTGCCTCCTGCAGCTGCCACTGCCACTGCAGCCAACACTGCCGCTGCTCTTTCTGCCAGTAGCCACTGCCACTGCAGTCACTGCTGCCACCACTGCCATGGCTCGCCCGTAGCTATGCAGCCGCCTCCGCTAGCCAGCTCGCAGAGCTGACGCCGCTAGCCAGCTCACTGCTGGCCCACCACCGTCACCACCCCGCTGCTAGCTAGCAGCCGCCACTGCCACCGGCTCCCACTGCAGCCCCTGTCCCAGCTACCCCTGTAGCAGCTGCCCCCGCTGTCCCTGCTTCTGCCGCCTCTGTCTTCACGGCCGCAGCTGCCACCATGGCGTCGCCCGACGCCTTCGTTTTGCGCCTGGATGGGGAGGGGCGGGCAGCCGGTTTTGCCGCCTGGCAGGAGGCAGTTCTCCTTCAGCTCACGAGTCAGTGCGTCGACGATGAGTCCCAGAACGCCCAGGTCTCTGGTGAGCTCCCTGCTGTCCCCCGCCCGGGCGCTCTTGCTACTAACGTGACGTCTGCGCAGCAGGCTGTGCATGCTGCTGCTCGTACTGCCTATTCTGTCTGGGTGTCCCACATCGCCACTGCTTGCGTCGCCATCCTTAGATGCCTGCCGGTTGACAAGCACTCCCACTTTGTGGTTGCTACGTCAGCCCGCGCCCTCTGGCTGGCTATCCTCACTAGGTACTCCACCCCGTCGTCTGCCACTCTTGGTCGTCTTCTCCTCCCTTTCTTCCACTCTGACCTGATGTCCTTCACCATTGTAGCAGACTTAGTTGAGCACCTGCGCTCCCTCGAGGCCCGCTAGCATGCGGCCTATACTAAGGCCCAGCTAACACTTGCCCCGCCCCCCCTCTTTTCCATAATCTACTTCCTTGTCACCCGCCTCCCTGACTGCCTAGCCCCTGCCCGCGACGCGCTTCTTGCTCGTCACCCCTCTGAGCTCACCCTTGACCTCTTCTCCACCTCCCTGATTAAGGTAGAGGACCGCCTCTACGCCATCGCCAATTCCACTAGCGCGCCGGCAGTCCCTATCTTTCAGGGCAGCGCTCCCTCCCCAGTGACAGTCCCTGCCTCCACCTCTGTAGCTGACACCGCAGCAGCTACCTCTGCCCCCGGCCGCTCCTCTGGCGGCAAGGGCAAGGGCAAGGGGGACAAGGTTCGTGGGGGGTCAGCAGCAGCGGGTGGAGGGGGTGCGGGTGCGGACGGAGAGGGTGGCCAGTCAGAGTCGCGGACTGCGCAGCAGCAGCAGCATCAGCCGCAGCAGCAGTAGCAGCAGCAGCAGCCGCGGCAGTCGTGGGGGCCGACGGGCCCTAGGGGTGGTGGTTATGGTGGAGGCCGTGGGGGTTGGGGCCTAGGGCAGTTGGTGCCCTAGGGGTCGCATGGCTCTTTTGTCAGTCAGGGTGCTGGTGGTTTTGGTGGAGCCCAGCTGCTGACTGGCCCGCAGGTGGGCTAGGTGTGCGGGCACGCGGGGCACACCGCCGCTCGCTGCTTCCATCGCCTGGACGACCTCTTCCGCCGTCACTTCGGCCCGCTGGTGCAGGTACCCCCTTGGCCTATCTTGCTTGGTCATGGGGTTCGTATCTTGGATATGGATATGATTCAGATCGATCATGTCTTGTATTCTCTGTATTCTGATGCTTCTGGTGTTGCTGGTTCTTATTATCCTGCTATTTGTAGTCTTTGAGCTGCTAGTGTGTGTAGTCTAGGATCCCCTACTGCATCAGGTGTAGGACCTATTAGAGACTCTTTACTAGGACCCGCCATGTTGGTCCTCTCGTTTGTCCTAGACTGTGGCTCGTCTCGGTGTTGGTACACTCAGTTCCCCTCGGTTGCGCATGTGGGGGAGTCGACTGACTCTGGGGGCCCAGCTGCTGGGGGCGTGCCCACTCACCCTATCTCGTCCTCCCCCAGCCTTGCTACCCCAGTCACCTCAGCCACCTCCCCCCTTGCCTCAGCAGCAGCAGCAGCCGCCACCGCAGCCTCAGCGGCCGCAGCAGCGAGCAATAAGTTCTAGGGGTGCTACTTCTGGGAGTGCTAGTTTTGGAGGTGTTGGTGCTGGGGGTGTTGGTTATGGGGGTGCGAGTTCTGGGGGTGCTGATTCTGGGGGTGCTGGTTCTTTGGGTGGTGCGTCCGAGGGCGCTAGTCTTGGGGGTGCTGTTTCGGGGAGTGCTGGTGGCAGCTGCGGTGCCGCTGGAGGTCCTGGAGAGGACAGGGAGTAGTTGCAGCCACAACAGCAGCCGCAGCCACAGCAGCAGCAGCAGTAGCAGTAGCAGCCGCAAAAGTAGGCGCAGTCGCAACAGCAAGCGCAGCCACCGCAGCAGGAGCAGCTGCAGTCTGCCCTTCGTCTTGTTGGTCTTGCTCCAGGTTCCTCTGTCCGCCCACCCGTTCCCCCTCCGGTGCGTGACCATGTTTACAGCCCATTGTTCCCTCCTCCGGACTCCTCTCCGGCTCGTTTTCCCCCGTGCTCCCCTCCGTCCCCAGACTTGACCCCTGTTCCCCCTTGTCCCCAGTCCCCAGTTCTTCCCCACTGCGTCCGTCGCCCCTCTGGTGCTCGTCCTGTCTCTCCTCGTCCTAGTGTCCAACCTATGGTTCTTCGTTCGCGTGTTCCTCTTGTCACAGTCTTCCCATTGCCTCCCCCGTCGTCGCTCCCGTCATTCGCCCCTCCTCGCTCCGACGCTGCTCTCGCTGCTCGTCCTACCCTCTCGCGCTTGCTTGCATCGCTTGTCACCGACAATATTGCTCCTCCTGAGACTGTCTCTGCGCTTGTCGCTGCTGTTGCTAACTTCGCCGCTAGCCACCGCCTTGACTAAACTGCCGCTCTGGTCTGTGGTACTGTCCGTCCTCCGTCCGTCGGGGGTGCGCCTGTCCTTTGCAGTGACGTGCTAGAGGACAGGCAGTACGAGTTGGCCTACCTTGCTGCCGCTAATCCCCATCTCTGCTCCATGCTTGTCTCCCCAGAGGGCGACCCAGGCGCTCTCGACATTCCTGTTCCGCGCTCTTACGCTGAGGCGGTGTCGGGGCCCTAGGCAGCCCAGTGGATACAGGCCATGGAGGCTGAGATGGCATCCTACAGATCCATAGGCACTTACGTCGACGCAGTTTCCCCGCCTGGGGTGAACGTAATAGATGGCATGTGGATCTACAGGGTGAAGCGCACACTTGGAGAGTCGCCAAAGTTCAAAGCGCGTTATGTGGCTAGAGGCTTCAGTCAGCGTGAGGGTGTGGACTTCTTCCAGACCTTCTCCCCGACCCCGAAGATGACTACTCTTCGGGTCCTTCTTCATATAGCTACGCAGCGTGACTGTGAGCTTCACTCACTCGACTTCTCCACAATGTTCTTGCTGGGTATTTTGCACGAGAAGATCTACCTTCGGCACCCTATCAATGTGAAAGGACTCGAAGGGTCGCAACCGGAGGTTGCGACTGACCGTTACAACTGCAAAAATGGTAACCGAAGCGACAATCGAGTCGCTGTGCGACTCGATAACCGCCATTCAACTGTATTCTACAACTGCTTGTTTTTCTACTTTCTATATATTGCTGTATACTTGTTCACTTTAATCAATCACTTGTTCTCACATACTAGTACAAGGGTTCAACTACTCAACTTCCGCTGCACTACTGAAGTCTCATTCTTCAACTGGGACTTAGTCTCTGGAAAGATCCTAAGGGCTTTTCTCAGCCCAACACTCTCCTCATCTTTCTCCTTAAACCTCACGCCATTCCATGGCTTCCTCCTACTCCTAGCTACCTTAGTTTAACACAACACACTAGTACCGTATTCCCCCGGATAAAACACCCGCCGGAATTGATCACTCATGGGTGGTTTGGGCGGACCTGGGTGCTTAATTAAACTGGATATTTATACCACCCTACTTTTCAACATGAATCCAATACACCACCCCCCAGCTTCTTTACCTTCAATTTCTACAGCTTGGGGCTATGAACAATATAGTTTTAACATTGCACAGACTGTCCTACAGTCTAAAATATCAGGAGTTAGCACTAAACACCATGGTCTACTCCCTACGTCTACACTATGATCACTATTAGCATGGTGGTTGGGATCTTACAGGCCCCATGATATGGACGGCCGCTCCTAGTACTCGTCTACATCATCTTCAGATTCATCTTCGTCGTCACCTGCAACCCACATCTCCACGTCGCTACCCTCTGCAAACTCTTCCCACCACCCGTCGTCCGCGTCATCAGCAATGCCCTCTGCTGGCCATTCCCTTTCCTCCTCTGCTGCATCCTCTTCAAAGGCCTCTGCCACGTCTTCTTCGTCGTCTTCAGCGTCTCCAGTGGGAGGCTCGAGGCTGTCGTCGAACAAGGGGTTGACGTAGTCTGCTTCGCCCTCTTCAAAATGCACGTCATCAAAAACTTCCACTTCCGGCTTGCCACGGAGATGGCTCAGGATCAAATTGTCCTCCGAGCCGCCCAAGTCGTTGGAGATGCCGCAAGTCTTGAACGACTTGCGGATCAACTCCTCTGGGACTGCAGCCCAACTGCGAGCAATCCACTTGAGGATGAGCTCAGCTGGGGGCTTCTTGAGATTGCCTGCAGGGAATGGAATCACATGACGCAAATTCAGGATCAAGTTTTGGAGCCGCCGGCAGAGGCGAATTCAGTGTCAATTAAACAGTTGACACAATCGGAAGCAGCGGTACAGAAGACCCACCGTGTTTTGTCTTCTGCTCGATGCCAGTAGTCTCGAACCAGCCGCCATAGTCACTCCTGACACCGGCCTTGAAGGACTTGTTAACGACAACATCTAACGGCTGCACCAGTGGGGTGCAGCCGCCGGGGATCACAGCACGCGTCAGCTTGCACAGCTTCATAGTCTGCCCGACGGCCTGCGTGAGGTGGCCTTTGTAGGAGTCTAGGATCACGAGAGCCTCCTTACGCTTGTTCCTCGAGTCTCGCAGAGGTCGAAGGAAGGGGTTGAGCACTTGAGTCGTCCAGTCCTGGACTAGGCTGTCGTCCATCCAACCCTTCGGCTGGGCTCGGATGACAACACCTGCATGCACACCGGACTCGCAGTAAGGGGACGATGAGGATAGACGGCAAGTAACCGAGGGCTAGACATCACACACTTACCGGGGGGGACTTGAATCTTTGGGAGGGTTTTCCTCTTGAAGATAACGTAGGCCGGTAGCTTCAGACCAGACGCCGTTACCGCCAGCATAACGGTGAGCCTCTCTTTCTCGTAGCCCGCGGTCCTCACATGGACTGTACGTGACCCCTTGTGCTCGAGCGTCCTCTCCTGGGGCATTTCGATGAAGAGTGGAGTCTGGTCCGCATTCACGATGAGGTCGAGGCTGTACTTGTTGAGCACGCGCATTTGGCGAACGAATTCCCAAAATTTCTCGCATTTCTCGCGCATATCTGCCAGGTAAAACAAGGAACCGTTTTATTTTGCATGAATTCAGAAGCGGGTGAATGAGTTCGGTAAAACGACGGACTTACCGTCGGCCAGTTTCTGACCCATCTTCGTCTTAACACGACGAGTCAGGCCCCATCGGGCCCGAAAGCGAAACGTCCACCTGCTGGAGGCGCGCCAGTCGATGTCGGGATGGTGGTGTCGCATGTAGGCGCGGCTCCACTTCTGCAGCTGCTTGACGGAGACGGAGAGTCCTTTGCCGCGGTGCTTCAGAAACTGGCGGTAGAGGGCACGCTCCATTGCTGGGAATTTCGCTGGTCGTCCGGCCCCGACAAGACGCCTACGACAGCCGGCCGCGACGCGAAGCCGCTCGTGCGCCCTCTTCCATTCCCTGATGGACACAGGTTGCACTCCTGCAAGCCTCGCCAAACCACGAACAGAGAGGTCAGGTTGTGAGTCGGACATATGCAGCCAGAACAATTTCTCTTTCGCGGTGTACGACCGTCGTTTTTTCTTTGTCATCCTGCTGCGCGGCGACGGCGGAATACTATTGTCGATTCTAGAGGGACCACGTCGGTGCCGAACCGGTGAGGGGAACCTTGGAACGTGGACGCGTGGTAGAGGAGCACGACCTTCGGTCGCGCCAGTCGACTCGTCTGCCGTAGGAGTGCTGGCATCGCTAGCGGTGGGTATAGGGCTGCTGGGTGGCGATGTAACGGTAGGGCGAGCAGGAAGACGGAACAAGGTTTGCTGGCCATAAGGGCCACGCTGAGTGAAAAGACGGTTGAGGCCCGAGCCATTTGCCATAGCGAGTTGGAGCTATCCTAGCTGAGGGGAAGGATGCCCTCGACAACCCTTTTAGAGGTCGTTTTGAAGCCATCGTCTCTCAAAAAATCGAAATGAGTTGGGAGAACTGCCTATACCCTCAGCATGAGCGGCTTGGAGGGGATGGAGGGGACGTGGACGACTCCCTCACTCGAGCCGCTCACGATAGAGCCTTCACGACCATGCAGCACGGGAGAATCCGTGCGCTGGTCGGCCCTGTTTGGGTCGTGAAGGAATCTGCAGCAGATTCCTCTTGCAAAGGTTTGTTGGCACGTCGTGGCGTGGAGGTTGCCACCACGAGGTCACACCATGCCCCTATTGGCTGGAAAACGCAGGAGAACTGTGACGTAGCACAGTTTCACTTCCAACATGGCAGAAGGATACTCATCATCGGCGTATACGCGATTATGCGCAAGAATCATCCAAAATTGGCTCAGCACAAGTCTGTCAAGTACACATCTTAATCCTGGTTTCGTAATAGAAGAATGTCATTCCATAGCCCCCGGGCGTTGTACAAAAAGTGCCACTAATTACACCCCCACTAAATTTTGCATCAAAATTTGTTGCCACCCATGGGTGTTTTATCCGGGGGAATACGGTACAAACTAACCCTGTACCCTCCATTTTAGTCAATTTTGTAACTCTGAGACACAGTTCATGCTGATGAAAATACGTTTGCATGTTGTGCTGGCTCTATAGTCTATACGCCTGGACCGTACAATGCCACTACGGTACTCCAAGTGTCCGATACGGGTCGGTAACCAACGGCAGGGGATCCAGAGAAGAGGAGTATGACTTAAGAAGAGAAGGCGGCTGCGATAACAGTGATGTTGTACGATTTTCCGGGCATCACAGTGGTGTTGAACTTGAGAGTGGCACCTGGCGGGATTATCGCGGAGTCGTCGGGTGCACCCAGGGGAGGGCGTACCTGCGAGGGGGGTTTGGCATAGTGGAGGTGAGAGACAGACTGGTGAGTGATGATAAGGTGGAGGGGTGAGAGAGACGAGCGAGGGACGGAGGGAGAGGGGGGAAGAGCGAGAGAGTGCGGGACAAAAAGAGGGGGAAAGGGAGGGAGGGAGGATAGGAGCCCCCTTGACTGACTACCATATACCCAGGTTTCAGCAATATACGGACCCACTGAGAGGGAGGGAGGGAGGAAGGCAGGGGGAAATGTCGAGAGGAGGGAGGAAGGCAGGGGGAAATGTCGAGAGGAGGGAGGAAGATCAGGGTGAAGGGAGAGAGGAGAGAGCAGTGGGAAGGACCAAGCAGAAGAAGGACCAAGCACTGGAAGGTGTAGGCAGAAGGACCAGGAAAGATTGCCAACGGCAACAAAGAAGTAAGACACAACGCCAATGCCTACGATGTTCATCGCTGATTGCCGATGTGTGAAGCATGGCATGGAGGGCTCTTACCCTGAACTGATAGTTCCCATCTCCGTCTCCTCCAAGCAACTGCACCCGGGGCATGAGGAGGAAGGGGTGTTTGTAGATTCTGGCGATGTTGATGCTAAGACGAGAGATGGCGCGCTGCTGACACGTGTTGGTCAAGGAGACCTGAGAAGGGGTGGGAAGAGGGGAGGAGGGAGGAGGGCAACGGGAGAGGTGGCGAGGAAGGGATGTTGTGAGGAAGGGATGTGGCGAGGAAGGGATGTGGCGAGGAAGGGATGTGGCGAGGAAGGGATGTGGCGAGGAAGGGATGTGACGAGGAAGGGATGTGGCGAGAAAGGGATGTGGCGAGGAAGGGATGTGGCGAGGAAGGGATGTGGCGAGGAAGGGATGTGGCGAGGAAGGGATGTGGCGAGGAAGGGATGTGGCGAGGAAGGGATGTGGCGAGGAAGGGATGTGGCGAGGAAGGGATGTGGCGAGGAAGGGATGTGGCGAGAAAGGGATGTGGCGAGGAAGGGATGTGGCGAGGAAGGGATGTGGCGAGGAAGGGATGTGGCGAGGAAGGGATGTGGCGAGGAAGGGATGTGGCGAGGAAGGGATGTGGCGAGGAAGGGATGTGGCGAGGAAGGGATGTGGCGAGGAAGGGATGTGGCGAGGAAGGGATGTGGCGAGAAAGGGATGTGGCGAGGAAGGGATGTGGCGAGGAAGGGATGTGGCGAGGAAGGGATGTGGCGAGGAAGGGATGTGGCGAGGAAGGGATGTAGCGAGGAAGGGATGTGGCGAGGAAGGGATGTGGCGAGGAAGGGATGTGGCGAGGAAGGGATGTGGCGAGGAAGGGATGTGGCGAGGAAGGGATGTGGCGAGGAAGGGATGTGGCGAGGAAGGGTTGTGGCGAGGAAGGGGATGTGGCGAGGGAAGGGATGTGGCGAGGAAGGGATGTGGCGAGGAAGGGATGTGGCGAGGAAGGGATGTGGCGAGGAAGGGATGTGGCGAGGAAGGGATGTGGCGAGGAAGGGATGTGGCGAGGAAGGGATGTGGCGAGGAAAGGGATGTGGCGAGGAAGGGATGTGGCGAGGAAGGGATGTGGCGAGGAAGGGATGTGGCGAGGAAGGGATGTGGCGAGGAAGGGATGTGGCGAGGAAGGGATGTGGCGAGGAAGGGATGTGGCGAGGAAGGGATGTGGCGAGGAAGGGATGTGGCGAGGAAGGGATGTGGCGAGGAAGGGATGTGGCGAGGAAGGGATGTGGCGAGGAAGGGGGGGAGGGGGATGTGGCGAGGAAGGGATGTGGCGAGGAAGGGATGTGGCGAGGAAGGGATGTGGCGAGGAAGGGATGTGGCGAGGAAGGGATGTGGCGAGGAAGGGATGTGGCGAGGAAGGGATGTGGCGAGGAAGGGAATGTGGCGAGGAAGGGATGTGGCGAGGAAGGGATGTGGCGAGGAAGGGATGTGGCGAGGAAGGGATGTGGCGAGGAAGGGATGTGGCGAGGAAGGGATGTGGCGAGGAAGGGATGTGGCGAGGAAGGGATGTGGCGAGGAAGGGATGTGGACGAGGAAGGGATGTGGCGAGAAGGGATGTGGCGAGGAAGGGATGTGGCGAGGAAGGGATGTGGCGAGGAAGGGATGTGGCGAGGAAGGGATGTGGCGAGGAAGGGATGTGGCGAGGAAGGGATGTGGCGAGGAAGGGATGTGGCGAGGAAGGGATGTGGCGAGGAAGGGATGTGGCGAGGAAGGGATGTGGCGAGGAAGGGATGTGGCGAGGAAGGGATGTGGCGAGGAAGGGATGTGGCGAGGAAGGGATGTGGCGAGGAAGGGATGTGGCGAGGAAGGGATGTGGCGAGGAAGGGATGTGGCGAGGAAGGGATGTGGCGAGGAAGGGATGTGGCGAGGAAGGGATGTGGCGAGGAAGGGATGTGGCGAGGAAGGGATGTGGCGAGGAAGGGATGTGGCGAGGAAGGGATGTGGCGAGGAAGGGATGTGGCGAGGAAGGGATGTGGCGAGGAAGGGATGTGGCGAGGAAGGGATGTGGCGAGGAAGGGATGTGGCGAGGAAGGGATGTGGCGAGGAGGGATGTGGCGAGGAAGGGATGTGGCGAGGAAGGGATGTGGCGAGGAAGGGATGTGGCGAGGAAGGGATGTGGCGAGGAAGGGTGTGGCGAGGAAGGGATGTGGCGAGGAAGGGATGTGGCGAGGAAGGGATGTGGCGAGGAAGGGATGTGGCGAGGAAGGGATGTGGCGAGAAGGGATGTGGCGAGGAAGGGATGTGGCGAGGAAGGGATGTAGCGAGGAAGGGATGTGGCGAGGAAGGGATGTGGCGAGGAAGGGATGTGGCGAGGAAGGGATGTGGCGAGGAAGGGATGTGGCGAGGAAGGGATGTGGCGAGGAAGGGAGGGGAGGGGGTGTGGCGAGGAAGGGATGTGGCGAGGAAGGGATGTGGCGAGGAAGGGATGTGGCGAGGAAGGGATGTGGCGAGGAAGGGATGTGGCGAGGAAGGGATGTGGCGAGGAAGGGATGTGGCGAGGAAGGGATGTGGCGAGGAAGGGAGGGGGGGGGATGTGGCGAGGAAGGGATGTGGCGAGGAAGGGAATGTGGCGAGGAAGGGATGTGGCGAGGAAGGGATGTGGCGAGGAAGGGATGTGCGAGGAAGGGATGTGGGAGGAGGGAGGGGAGGGGGATGTGGCGAGGAAGGGATGTGGCGAGGAAGGGATGTGGCGAGGAAGGGATGTGGCGAGGAAGGGATGTGGCGAGGAAGGGATGTGGCGAGGAAGGGATGTGGCGAGGAAGGGATGTGGTGAGGACAAGGGCTGGAAAGCAGAACCAGAGAGAAAAATGATGTGTTGATTAGGCGGGAGGTTGAAGGAGAGAGAAGATCAGAAGGGAGGGCAGGAAAAATGAGAGCAGGAGAAGGGAGAGGAACAGGAATGGGAGAGCTTTACGTAAAAAGGAAAGGATGGGCTGAAGTGATGCAGTAGGCGACATTGATGGCAAGGTTGGGCTCCAGCTATAGGACGGATCTGGTGAAGAAACGAATATAAAGAGTTAAGTACCAAACCGGTGGTGCTTGGTAAGTTTCAAGAAGGGCACAGGGCGGAGGGCAGAGGGCGAAGAGCGGAGGGTGGAGGACGACCTCATAAGGGTGCATGAGTTGCACATAAAAGTTGACGGGGAAGCTGACTTGGTCATAGTGGAATGTCGTCACCACCACTGCTTTCTCGGCGCTGCCGTCCCTGCACTCTGCACGGCAGTGGGGTGGATATTGGGAGATGGGGGAACGGCGAGAGGGGGGACCCCGAGGTGTTGGCCAGTGGTGCAGTCCCCACATGCAGTCCCCACATGCAGTCCCCACATGCAGTCCCCATATGCAGCTGCTCACTGCTCCCCCACATGCTGCCACTGCCACCGCTGCCACTGCCACTGCTGCCATTGCCAGCGTTGCCGTCAACGGCAACTGCTCCCTCACTATCGTCATCATCATCATCATCATCATCATCAGCCACAGTCTCAGCAACAGCAGCAGCAGCAGGAGCAGCAGCAGCAGGGGCAGCAAGGATAGCAACAGAAGTGCTTGGGAGTTCTATGCCACTAGATCCTTGCTGCTCCCCTAACTCCCCCCCCTCTTGCTCTCTCCTCTTCACCCGCCCTTACCTCTTCACCCGCTCTCCCCTCTTCACCCGTTCTCATTGTCCGTCTTACCCATTGCTGCCTCACCCCCACCCTCCCTTCTGTCTCCATCGCCTCTTCCCCAACATTCCCTCCCCCTGGGCCCCTGCTGCGCCCAAAGTTCCCCCCTCCGCCCACTAACTCCCCCCGAGCTGGCCCTGCCTCACCCAAAGTTGCCGTCCCCGCCGTCCCCGCCAGCTTCAGCACCACCGCTAGAACGAACCAACGCAGCGCGGGGGAACGCGCGCGCAGGGAGAGCGCGCCCGCCATGGTCGAGGGGGAGAGCGTTCGGGGAGGCGCGGCTGGGATGGCGGAAGCCTGCGCGGAGCAGCGGGCGGGTGGGGATGCAGAGTGGAGGCGGCAAAATGAGTGGCGTGACTTCCGGAGTAGTTCAGAGTGGATAAGACGAACAACGTAAAAGCACTGGAAAGCTTTAGCGGTCGCACCCGCCGCCACCGCCGCTGCTACGCAAATCTGTCGAAGGTATGTGAGAGTGGTTCGCCGCTGCACCGACGTCGCCACGCAAAATGTCGGACAAAAGGCGAATCTCTGGGCGGAATAATGGGACGGATTTACATCCCGAAAAGATACCGGTCTCTGACTATGTACCCAACATCTCGCGACAAACGCCGCACGCAGTCCTGGCTAAGTCCGCAAACACATACTCAAGACCCGTATTGGTTGTATTAGTCCAGCGCTATGGACTTCACACTGTGTGCCAACAGTGTTGGGTTTGAAGCTATGCGCGGTTGCTTGAAACTATTGGGTTTTAAGTTTTTTTTTATGGTCGTAACCAGAGTGTACAGCACAGGCATCAGCTATGAGCTATAAATCAAGGTTGATGAAACAACCTGCACAAAAAGCATGCTAGCTGCCTAGCTCCACTACATCTGCAAAAAGTTACTGTCCCAGATCTGACCCCTCCATAGTGATGTCCCCAAATTGGCCGAGAAGATACCTGCGGGCTAGTTGAGGGATAGTTTCGCACAAAAATGACCCAAAACTATCCACCGTACTGACCCAAATCTATACCTCTCCCAAAAGACACCTTGGCACTCCGCAGATCTTTGAAGATGTGGGTTCAATGCAATGTTGGAGCGCGCAACTACTGCATCTAGGAAGTCGTGTGCGTTCACGACAGCGGTGAAGTACGGACGCTCAGACAGAGGAAGCGCATGACTAATGGCGAGCTACGCTACAGCATCGAGAGAATCCCAGACAGCGCGAGCGAGCGCAGCAGCAGCTACGGCCTCAATCTCAGCAGTGGTGGGGTCTGCAGGGAGGGGATCAGGTGCAGAGGGGAGGGGAAGCAAGCCATCAACATGCATAGCCAGGGAGTGCCCATCCTGGCGCTGACCTGTCAAGTGCCAGCGCACCATCGCTCACTTGAGCGGTGTTGCGGCAGTTCCTATCTTTCAGGGCTTTGCTCCCTCCCAGTGCATGTACACTGATGTCTCTGCCGCGGTTGCCACGGTTGCCGCTGCCACTGAGATAGCAGCAGCGCCTTTCCCGCAGCAGCGACAGCATCGGGGCCGCCGTGGCCCCAAGGGAGGGCGTGGTGGTGGCGCTGGTGGTGGTGGTGGTGGTGGTGGTGGTGGCGGGGATAGTGGTTCTGATGAGGGGGCTGGAGCTGGTGTCCAGGAGCACCATAAGTCGCAGAAAACGCAGCAGCAGCAGCAACAGCCGCCGCAGCAGCAGCCGCAACCGCAGCAGCAGCAGCCGCAGCACCAGCAGCAGCAGCCGTGGGCTCGCCTCCCGCCGGGGTGGCCAGGAGCCCCAGGAGGTGGTGGCAGCGGTGGTGACCCTCGCAGCTCGGTGTCTACCGGCGGTTTCAGTGCTGTGAGCTGCTAGTACCAGCTCTAGACCAGGCCCCTCCGTGGCACGGTGTGCCGCTGCCCGCACCCTACCGCCCGCTGCTTCCGCAGCCTCGACGACCTCTTCCGTTGCCGCTTCGGCCCGGCCCCGGTTTTCCCTGACTGGCCCAGTATGCTGCCACGGTGTGCCTGTTTTTGACTTAGACATGGATCAGATTAGCTATGCCCTGCATTCTCTGTATGCAGACGCTTCTAATGTGTCCAAGTCATATTACCCTGTGTTCTCTAGCTTAGGCGTAGCACCTGTGTGTAGTAAAGATTCCCTTGCTGCGTTAGGCGTAAGACCATTTGCCTTGTCTAGCCTAGGCTCTACACTCGCTCCTCCTTCGTCTGCCGCTACTGCTTCACTGTCCTTCACACTTGACTCCAGTGCGTCAGCCTGCTTCTTCCGCTACCACGCCACCCTCACGCCGGCTGCGCTGTGCTCCTCTCTCCTCCTCGCTTCGCCCTGCCACTGCACCCCTCCAGATCTTGCACTTGGACGTCTAGGGCCCAGCCCCTATCCCTGGACCGCGTCACGAGCGCTACTTTCTCGTGCTCGTCGACGACTTCACGCGATACACCACGGTGCTTCCCCTGCAAGGTAAGGTCGATGTGCCTAACGTTCTTATCCCATGGGTCGTAGCTGTGCGCCTTCACCACGGTTTCCCTGTGCTGTGTCTCCACTCTAACCGTGGCGGCGAGTTTGCCTTCGGTCGGCTTGGACAGTTCTGTCGTGCAAAGAGCATCACCTAGTCGTACACCCTGCCGAACTCCCCACAGAAGAATGGGGTCGCTGAGCAATGTATCAGTTTGGTCATAGAGGTGGCTCGTACCTCCATGATTCATGCCGGTGCACCCCATTTTCTGTGGCCGTTTGCCATTCGCTACGCCGCTCACCAGCTTAACCTCTAGCCACGCTCCCAGCGGCCACAGGTTTTCCCGACCCTTTTTTGGACCGGGTTCCTTGGTGACGCATCCGCGTTCCACATCTGGGGCTGCCTTGCTCACGTTTGTGCCTCTAGCACAGACAAGCTCACTGCCCGCACTGTCCCCTGTGTCTTCCTCGGTTTCCCCCTGGACTCGTCTGACTGGCATTTTTACCATCTGCCGTCTCACAGCTTCTTTCACTCCCGTGATACCACTTTCGATAAGTCTATCTCCTTTTACCACCACTTTCCGCACCGAGGTCTCCCAGTTTCCCCTCCCCTGTTTTTGGTTCCCACTCCCCCGGTAGCCCTCGCTCCCCTCTTTCCCCTCTTGCTCTCTCTCGTGTGTCTCACGTCACTCCCCTCCCGTCGGTTGTCCCCGTCGAGGAGTCGGCTGACTTTGGTGGCCTTGCGGCACAGTTCTTGCCGCCTATCTCTCCTCGGGTGTCTCCTCCTCCGATGTCGCAGCAGCCATCGCCGCTGACGCAGCCGTCACCGCTGCCGCAGCAGCCACCGTCGTCGTAGCAGCAGCAGCCGTTCGTGGACTCTGGGGGTGCTAGCGTTGAGAAGGGTGCTAGTCCTGGGGTTCCTGTCGTGGCTTGTCCCGACGGGCTCAGAGGTTGCACCGCTGCTGGAGAGGGTTCTCGCTCAGGGGGTGCTCGTTCTGGGGGTGCTGGAGTGGAGTGTTCCGGAGGTAGTCACGATGCAGCTAGCGGTCTAGGTGTCCGCGTCGAGCAGCAGCAGCAGTAGTCGCCGCCGGTGTCCACCCTTTGCCTGCTCGGCCTTCCCTCCCCCGACCGCTCGCTTGCGCCTTCCCCGTCGCCTCCTCCCTTTCCTGTCCACGGTCCTGTGTTTCCTCCGCCGGACTCGTCCCCGGCCCGTTTCCCACCTCGTTCCCCTCCTGTTACTCCTCCTCTGTCTCCTGACCCAACGCCTCCGTCTCATGTCTGGTCTAGCTGTCCCTCTCGTGCTCGTCCTGCCCCTCCTATTCTGCATTCTCACCATATGTTGCTTTGTTCCCATGCATCTCGTCCTCCCCTCCTGCCTTCCCCTCCTCCGTCGTCGCTCGCTCTCGCGCCTCCCCCTCTGTCTGACTACCTTTGTGCTGCTCGTCCTCTTGTTCCTCGTGTCCTTGCCTCCCTCGTAACCGACCCTTCTGTTCCTCTCTCGAGTCTTAACGCTCTTGTTGCTACTGTCCCTGACTTCGCCTCTACCATCCGCCTTGATAACGCCACCTCTCTGGTCTCTGACCCTGTCTGTCCTCCGTCCGTCGGGGGTGCTCCTGCCTTGTGCAGTGACGTCCTAGAGGACACGCAGTACAAGCTTGCTTTCCTGTCAGAGGCTGCTCCCCATCTCTGTTCCATGCTGCTATTCCCTGAGGGTGACGTCTTTGACATCCCGAACCCCCGCACCTACGCTGAGGCGACCTCGGGACCCTGGGTCTCTCAGTGGATAGCTGCCATGGACACAGAGATGGCATCTTGGAGATCCACTGGCACTTCCGTCGACGCAGTTCCCCCAGCTGGGATGAACGTAGTCGATGGCCGGTGGCTCTTCAAGGTGAAGCGCCCTCCTGGAGAGCCGCCTATGTTCAAGGCGCGCTACGTGGCTAGAGGCTTTAGCCAGCGTGAGGGGGTGGAATTCTTTTAGACCTTCGCCCCGACCCCGAAGATGACTACTCTTCAGGTGCTGCTATACGTAGCAGCACAGCGTGACTATAAATTACAGTCCCTCGACCTCTCTTCTGCGTTTCTTCAGGGCAGCCTACACGAGCAGGTTTACCTGCGCCGTCCTCAGGGCTTTACTGGTACTTTCCCTCGTGGGACCCAGTGGCTCCTCTGGGGCCCGGTCTACGGCCTGCGACAGGAACCCCGCGAGTGGCACAACACAATGTGTGCTACGCTTGCTGACTTGCAATTCATTCCGTCCTCTGCAGACCCTTTGCACTTTGTTCGTGCTGGCCAGACTTCGTTCTAGATCCTTGTCTACGTAGACAACCTGATCTTCGCTACTGCAGACAGAGATGCGCTGGCCTCCATGAAGGCCGAGCTGCTGAGGAGACACACCTGCACTGACCTAGGAGAGCTGCGCCACTACCTTGACTTGCAGATCTCCAAGGAAATAGCAGTGCGCATCATTACTCTTACACATTCACACTTGGTGCGCCATGTTCTTCAGAGGTTCGGTCTTCAGTTCTCCACACAGCCCACATCTCTACCAATAGACTACATGCTCTCAGCTCCACTTCCTGAAGAGGCAGCAGAGCCCAATGGTCCTTATGCAGAGCTGGTGGGTTGCCTCATGTACCTGATGACTTGTACTCGTCCAGATCTCGCATACTTGCCCAGCATCCTGGCTCACTTTGTGGCCACAAGCAGACACCGACCACAACACTGGTCGGCCGCTAAGAGGATTTTGTGTTATCTCGCAAGTACATCGGGCATGGGGCTAGTGCTGGGAGGACGCAGGCCAGTGGTCCTTACAGGGCACACAGACGCTTCTTGGGCAGATGACGCTGAGACCCTCAGGTCCTCCCAGGGCTACTGCTTTAGCCTTGGTTCAGGTGCCATGTCGTGGAGGTCCATTTGCTCCTCGTCTGTTGCCTAGTCTAGCCATGAGGCTGAGATCTACACAGGTGCCATGGCGGCACAAGAGCTCCCCTGGCTGACCTTCTTGCTCGCTGACTTAGGTGAGCGGCCTAGCTATGCCCCGGTTCTGTACGTTGACAACATGGCCATGATCCTCTTGTGTCGGGAGCCACGACTTGAGGGCAGAGCGAAGCACATCCAGCTGCGGTACTTCCTTCTGCGCGAGCTACAGCAGCGTCGCCAGGCCCGCGTAGTACACTTGGCCTCCGGTGCCAACACAGTTGATACCTTTACGAAGGTGCTTGCGCGTAAAGACCATCAGCAGCACTGCTTGCAGCTTGGTCTAGTTCATGTAGACTCTCACTATATTTATACCTTCCAGACTAGCCTTGTGGCTTCTCTTCCAGTGGCCGGACCTGTAGTGCCGCCATGGTTTGCTCTTGTCTTGTTTGTACTCTTGCTGACTGGTCTTCGGACCCTTGTCTCAAAGGTTGGACTAGTAGTGCCACCCTGAGCTGCGTGTTTCTTGCTCAGCACTAACCCTTATCTAGCCTAGGGGGTGTTTCAACTTATACATATGTTTGTATGTAGAAGTAAATAGGCTAGATAGGTGTATGTTCTTAGAGGGTACAACTCCAACCCTATATCTCCCTTGTTCTCTTTTATTTCTATTCATTCTAGTATTCTAAGATTTACTGCCTCGATGGATACAAACCAAACCAGGATTCTAACCATCCGTGGTTACCCTGTTTGTGTCCAATTACATAGTACCGAACAAAATCTCCACGTAAGTTACACATCGCCCCTCGATGCGTCATGCACACGCAAGAATTGGTAAATTAAGCCCTACAAATGCTTCCACCCACCCAACCAAACAATGACGCCACACACAACACCCACTCCCTTTCGCTGACTCGCCATTTTTTCCTATTTCTTTCCAGATCTAGGTGCTCTAGCCTTGTGTCTAGGTGCTTGAAGGATGGAGCAAATTTCTGCTTCCAAAAGATTTGGTTGAAGACGAAGAAGGGATCGACACTGCCGCCATTCTGCTCCAAGACCGGCAAGAAGGACTGTTATAAACATGTCCTTTGGGAAGTATCCGCCGCACTTTTCCAATTGATTACGAAGTGTTCGAGCCCTGTTGACATAATCCTAAGCATTCTCGTTGCCCTGCATCTGTACAGTTGTCATTTGTGAGAGAATTTTACTCACGGAAATTGTGTCATGTGCCATGTATAATCCCTTCAAATGCTTCCACGCAGATTCTCTTGGAGTCAAACTGGTGTGAAGAGAGTGTCTACCGAGCTGCTCTTTCAGCGACAGATTACGTATAAGGACGGTGTAAGCGCCGAGTGAAGTATGAAGAAAACTCTATTGTTCGATGTGTGTTCCCGTAACAGGATAAGAGTAATCGCCACTGAAGAACGGCCACAATCCAGCGGATTTCGTGAGAAGCTCGAACTCAAAACTCCAGGCGTAGAAGTCAGAGCCATTAAAAGGTACAGTTGTCTTAATCTGTGTATTGCTTAAAAGGTTCGGTGCCTGAAAGACAGCACCAGCGAGAGAAGTGTGCTGCTGCTGTAGAAACTGCTGTTGTTGCTGAAATTGTTGTTGTGCTTGATGTTGTTGCTGAAGGAATTGAAACTGTTGATGTTTAGCAGGTGTAAATGCAAACGAAGAACAGGAGCTTGGAGCGGCTGCAGCTCTTGCATAGCTGGAACCATCGATACTCATTCCACTAAAAGCCACTGATATTGATGCTGCTGCTTGTTGCTGTTGTGTTGCAGATGCAGAGGACGAAGTCCCCAGTGGATGCACAGTAGGCAAACCTTACTGCTGTTGCGGCATCCCAACTGAAGAATAAACAGGTGGAAAGTTTCCAACTGCAGAGTTACCTGCTTGACCAGTGTTGACTGCAGGATTTGTAACACCCGTAGGTCCAGTTGTTGAGGAACCAGATGATGGAGCCGATGATGGTCCAGTCATGATTGTTGATAGTCGAATTGACAAGAGTCTTAATTCCAGACTGCTCTCATACCATGAAAGAATTTGAAACGTGGTGCAGGAGACTAAGTATAGAATTTGCAGACACAAGTACTTGAAGTAGAAAGTAATACTAGAAGTACCTCCAGTAACAACCAGTACTAACAAGTTGTAACACCAGAGTCAGTGTTACAGCCTTGCGATACTTCAAGACTTAACCAAGGATCTTTGCTGGAATGGTAGACTAGTAAGACAGCGGAAGTCTTAGAACTTGTAAAGTATTGACAAGAATTTACTGAACAAGTTAATAGTTGAAATTGTACAAGCTACTTTTATATCTGCTAGAAGTACCTATTCGGTGATGTACCTGCTCGAGCTATTTACGCTATGCGCTCTAACTGCTACTGAAAAGAGCGCGACTGTTCGCGTGACTGAAACGGCTTGCTGAAGTAACCATCCAGATGAGGGCTATTTGCTGACGTCATTCTACGGATGCTAACTACAGTGTAACTCGACAATATCTATCGAGACTACTTACAGAAATGCTTGAGAACGATTTTACCACAAGAGGAAGTACCTCCACTAACAGCCAGTATGAAGAAGTTGTAACCCTAGAGTCAGTGTAACAACCTTGCGATACTTCAAGACTTAACCAGGGATCTTTGCTGGAATGGTAGACTAGTAAGACAGCGGAAGTCGTAGAACTTCTTAAGTATTGACAAGAATTTACTGAAGAACAAGTTAATAATTGAAATTGTACAAGCTACTTTTATATCTGCTAGAAGTACCTATTCGATGATGCACCTGTTCGAGCTATTTGCACTATGCGCTCTAACCGCTACTGAAAAGAGCGTGACTGTTCGTGTGACTAAAACGGCTTGCTGACGTAACCATCCAGACGAGCGCTATTTGCTGACGTCATTCTATGGATGCTAACGACAGAATAACTCGACTATATCTATCGAGACTAATACATAAACGCTTACCGGTAAGTACGATTTTGCCACAACACATAGAACCATGGTCTTATATTTTTTTGGCCTTTAATTCCACCCACCCCAAAATTTTCATGAATTTTATTAGCTCCCTAGCAGGCCCCCAAATTGGTTTTGGGCCTGTCTAATTCGTCAGAATCCCTTGCCTTCCCTTGGTATGGGTGTCAGAGTTACCTCCTTGAAAAAGTCTGAAAAATCAGAGTAGCCTTCGTTTTTTTGTCTGACCAATCAGAGTCATAGCCAAACTTTTGTATGAGCCTTTTTTATGGTAGTTCATTAGAGAATGCACTACATTTCACTACTTACACGGAATCAGTTGATATCATGCATATCCTGGTGAGGTGCTGCCGGCATATCATCATCTTCTTTCTCTTTTCCCTTCCTACTACTACTGGCCTCGGGCAGGGCGTTGCTAAGGGGCTTCCTTTTCTTATAAGCCCGCCAGATGGTGACCACCTCGTCCCAGTCGGGGTCATACTCTGCAACATGCACATCACATCTCCTAGCCTAGTATCCTTGAGAGCCCCCCGCAACCAACTCTTGATGACGTTCTGGCGGGAGAATTCGCGCTCGCACTCGACAGTGCTCAACGGAAGGACAGCCACCGCCACCCACAAGTTGATCAGGTTGGGGTAGCTGTCCCTCCAGCCACCGCTTCCCCTAGCTCTTATTCGCCTCTGCTCTCTGCTGTGCCATGCACGCCTGTCTCCCTCCCCATCACCCGCAGCTGCCGCTGGGGAGCGCGCTGCAAGTTCGTGCACCAGGCGCCCGCACCCACCCAGCACGCACAGCGTGTACGGATGCCCGCATGGCATGGCGTGGGGTGGCGGGGCATGTTGGGGGATGGGTTGATACGAATGCTGCTGACAGCATGGCACAGTGCACGCACATGACAGGGGCTGCAAAGAGTAGCAGGTGTATCGGAGCTTAGTCCGTACCCTGTGCATGTCGCCGCCAACATGTGCCTCCTCCGCATCCCCGCTCTCACCCTGCTGTCCTGCCTCTCACTCACCCCATCGTCTCCCTCCTGCGCCCTCATCCTCCCACCCACTCACCTGCTCCTCCCCGTCCACCTTCCCTCTCCCCCTCTCTCCGGTTCCTCCTTCCCCCTATCAGGGCAACCGCTACGCCGAGCTCAGTGGGGAGTGGGGGGGGGGGGAGGATGGGGAGGTGGTGGCAGGGGGCAGGGGGAGGGGGAGGTGGAGGGGGGCGAGGAGGGCGCGGAGGGGGGAGTGGTGCAGGGCAGGGAGGGGGTGGGGGGCAGCAGATTGTGCAGCGAGAGCACAGGTGATAAGGGGGGAGAGGGGGGGGGAGGGCTCGTGGTGAGGCAAGCACACGATTAGAGTGAGTGAGTGATGCGCTCCATGCCGTGACCGCCATGCCGCCATGATGTCCCTGTGTCCTTGTGTCCTCGTGGCAGGCCTTTCGATTCATTTTAGGGAACACTGAATCGTCAGCCCCCTCCCCATCTTAGGCTGATGCTGCAGCCTCCCCCCTGTGAAAAGGCTGGAAACTCAGAATTCACTGAAATTTCTTCCTGATCAGTCATCCTAACTTAGAAGAAGAATGCTGATGCACAATTTGAATGGTGCATCAATGTTCAGCTGTTGGCTTTCAGTAACGAGGCTACCGCTTGGCTGGCGCACTTGACAATCCAATGATTGGCTGGCGCAATAACAATTTGGTCAAGTTCCAACCACCCTACGCAGATAAGGTGTTTGTGTGTCAGCGTGGTGCCAGGGTCTGGGTGGTGAGGACTTCGCCGAGTTACCTGAATTGCGGAGGGGTGTGGAAGTACTGTTTCTGATTGTAGAGGACTTAGCTGAAGAATCTGGTTTGTGGGCACCCCCAATATTACGCTGAGGCATTAGCGCACACCCACAAAAATCGCTGAGATTTCAGCCAATACATGGAAGAGGAGTCTGATTTCAGCCTTCACTCTTAAAAAAAGGCTGAAGAATCAGCTTTGGTACAAAAGGAAGCCTAAAAGAGGGCTGAATCGGCATAAAAAGGCTGATATCTAGGGCCCTGCCCTCTGCTCCCGTGTCCCCGTGTCCTCCCCTCCCCCGCCCCCCTGGCAGCTGCGTGGACCGCTTGGACTGTGAGTCGATCATAGCAGAGGATGCGGAGAAGGAGCGCCCGCTGTGGAGGGCGTCCGTGTACGCGCACTGGAAGTAGTGAGTGCACTGGAAGTAGTGAGCGCACTGGAAGTAGTGAGCGCACTGGAAGTAGTGAGCGCACTGGAAGTAGTGAGCGCACTGGAAGTAGTGAGCGCACTGGAAGTAGTGAGCGCACTGGAAGTAGTGAGCGCACTGGAAGTAGTGAGCGCACTGGAAGTAGTGAGCGCACTGGAAGTAGTGAGCGCACTGGAAGTAGTGAGCGCACTGGAAGTAGTGAGCGCACTGGAAGTAGTGAGCGCACTGGAAGTAGTGAGCGCACTGGAAGTAGTGAGCGCACTGGAAGTAGTGAGCGCACTGGAAGTAGTGAGCGCACTGGAAGTAGTGAGCGCACTGGAAGTAGTGAGCGCACTGGAAGTAGTGAGCGCACTGGAAGTAGTGAGCGCACTGGAAGTAGTGAGCGCACTGGAAGTAGTGAGCGCACTGGAAGTAGTGAGCGCACTGGAAGTAGTGAGCGCACTGGAAGTAGTGAGTGCACTGGAAGCAGGGAGGCTTGCGCCACCACAGCCACGCACATGCCAGTGTGCCCACGGGCCATGCGATGCCACGCCCATGGCTGCACTCGTGATGCCGCCCAGCTTTGCACCACAACCATGCCTGCCCCACTGCGTGCGCACGTTGCTGCATGCTCCCTTTCACTGCGCTCACCCCGCCCCTCACCCCCCCTCCCCCGTGTGTGCATGTGTGGTGTGTGTGGCAGTCTGCCATGCGATGTGGGGTCAGATGTGAGTCATGAGGAGGCGCGCCTGCTCGCCTACACACAGGCACAGCAGGGAGTCCCCCTCCCATCCATTGTCAGTCGTGCTCCATATTCTCTACCCTACAATACCATACCGTACTGAACTGTACTGTACCATACTGTACCATACCATACTATACCATACCATACCGTACCATACCATACCATACCATACCATAACATACCATACCATGCCATGCCATACCATACCATGCCATACCATACCATACCATACCGCACCATGCCTGTTATGCAGTTCCGTGTGTCCAATGCCTTCTACCCAACATCTTTCCCCAGTCCCTGTCATGTTCACATGCCATGCTGAGCAACCTTTTTCTGATTGAAGTTTTCCGCCTAGAATCATGTGTGCACCCCTCCCCACCCCCCGTCCAGGTGGCATCAGAGCGCGCCATGCTTGCCAATGCTGATGCCGCCCACGCTGCCTTCCGCTCGCACCGCTACACCGGCCCTGTCAGACAGCCTCCCAGCGCTCCGCCCGCCATGGCCTTCCCCCCCGCCACCTTTGCCCCGCCCTCCCCCCCTGCGTTCATGGCGCCTCCATCAGCCCCCAGTGCCCCCCTTGGTGCTGGCGGCATGCTGTTCGGGAAAGTCATTTCGCAAGCACGGCCTGCCACTGCCATGGCACCATCGCCCTTCTCCTCCTCACCCATCTCCTCTTTCCCCACGCCCCAACAACCGTCACCCTTCCCCTTTGGCCCCTCTCAAGCCTTAGCATCGCCCTCCCCCGCTGCTTCGCCCTTTACCCCCTTCTCTAGCGCCCCATCTCCCTTCTCACCAGCAACTCCACAGCCCCACCTGCTATTTGGACAACCCACCGCCTCTCCCTTCCATCCCGCCCCTTCATCCTCCCCCTTCGCCACTATCCCGTCACCTGCCCCCTTCGCCCCACTCGCCGCTGCCAGCCCATCGCCCCTGCCCTCCTTCCCCCAGCCCGCTGCCGCCGTGCACGTGCCTGGTAGCAGCGCAGCCAGTGTTGGGGGCGTGGGCGGTGGAGAGGGGTCCGTGTGGAGCAGTGGGCGGTGGAGGCTTGGAGAGGTATGGGCAAGGATTCATAGGCACACCCTCCACCCCGTGCTCTTCTCAATGCCTGCTTCCTTCTATGCACCTGCATTTCCGTTGCTCGTTGTGTATCGCCATGGTGCCCCCTCTCCGCCTTTCCCCCCCCTGCTGCCCCTCGCACTGTTCAGATACCGGAAGAGGAGCCGCCTCCGGCTGTCTGCGTGTGAAACGAGCAATTCTAGAGCCACCTACGCCGCAGTGCTCAAAGCTGCCAGCCAGCGGCAATCAGATGGGGTAGTGCATTTGACAGTATTGTATCATGGAATGTTGGGGTTAGCGCATGTTGGGCTGAGAAATGCCCTTAGGATCTTTTCAGAGACTGTCCCAGTTGAAGATTGAGACTTGAGTAGTGCAGCGGAAGTTGAGGCAGTTGAACCCTTGTACTAGTATATGAGAACAAGTGATAATTAAAGAAACAAGCATACAGCAATATATAGGAAATAAGAAAGCAGTTGTAGAATACAGTTGCAGGAGCGGTTATCGAGTCGCACAGGCGACTCAATTGCCGCTTCGGTTACCATCCGCGATGTTGTAACTGTCAGTCGCAACCTCCAGTTGCGACCTTTCGAGTTCCTTCGCGTTCTTTGTCTGCCCCCTCGTGTAACCTCCGTTGACTCGCGTACCCCCCCTGTAATCTTCCTCGAGTGTAGTGTTACACTTCAGAAACGCTTAAGTCCTTTGAGATATTTCCAACACTCCCCTTCGTTTCTGGAGTGCTGGCGTGTTCAGATCCGGTGATGTTTGTTTGTCCGGTCAGGAGCATGCAGTAATCGAATTTTGCCTTCGCCAATTTCTTTGTCAGATAGTCTGCGGCCATTTCTGTCGTCGGGCAGTAACTGAGTTGAAGTCTCCCCTTCGCGATTTCATCCTTGACGAAGAAGTACCGCAGGGCGATGTGCTTGGTTCGGTTGGCGAAGCCATCCTTGTTCGCGATTTTGATCGCAGATTGGTTGTCGCAGAAGAGTGAGAAGGCGGGCAGGGTCGCAATCTTCGCTTCCTCGAGTAACTCTCGTAGGTAGAGTCCTTCCTTGGTCGCAGTGCAAAGGGCGATATACTCTGCTTCAGCCGAAGATAGTGCGATTAGTTCCTGCTTGCTCGACTGCCAGGAGATAGTCCCGATAGGTTCTAGTCGGTAGATGTAGCCCGTCCTGGATCGTCGATTTTCCTTATCTCCCGCGTGGTCGGCGTCGACGTATCCGAGTAGTTGTATGGACGATGTTGTTGCTTTACTGTAGGTAAGCCCGGTCGTCGGCGTGGAGACGAAGTAGAGTAGTGCCCGATTGAGTTCCTCGAGATCTTCTTGTTCCGGCTGCTTCAGGTGCGTCGCCAGTTGGCTCGCACTATAAGATAGATCGGGTCGGCAGGTTACTGCTGCGAATAGTAGGCAGCCGAGTTTCTGCTGATACTCCTGAATTTGCTTCGCGGGGAGTTTTGCGGAGGTGCTGCTGTTGTTCCCGTAGCGGTAGGGAGTCGGGACCGTAGTCGGCGTTAGACCGAATTTCTTCGCGACAGTGCCTGCGTATTTTCCGGCGTGTAGGTAGAACGCCGAGTTGTCTTCGACGACATTCAGTCCTAGGTACTGGGTCACTGTGTCGGACACCGTGAGTGTCAAGTCTCTTTTCAGCTCCCCTTCGAACCAGGTGGCGATGTCGGCAGTGGAACCGATGTAGAGCAGGTCGTCGACGTAAACGATGAGTAGGATATACTCTCTTCCCTTCTGCAGTCGGTACATCCCTTGGTCATGTGGTAGCTGTAGGAATCCGATTTTTGCGAGGCGACCGTGAAGATGCTGCTGCCAGAGCCGCGGGGCTTGCTTGATCCCGTATAGGGATTTTATCAGTTGGCATACTTTCGTGGGGTTGTCGATGAATCCGTGGGGTTGCTCGACGAAGATCTCAGCGTCCACAGGTGCGTACAGGAAAGCATTGGCGACGTCGATTTGGCGCGGTGGTAGTTCCTTCGTGGCCGCGACGGCGAGTAGAATGCGCAGGGAGGTGTGACGGGAGACTGGGGCGAAGGTTTCTGTGTAGTCGGTTCCGTATCGTTGATCGAAGCCTCGTATGACCCATCGAGCTTTGAATCGTTCGGTGGAACCGTCCGCATTGGTCTTGATGCGGTACACCCATTTTCCCGAGAGGACGTTCTTCCCGTTGATGCTTGTTGCAGGTACCAGCTTCCATGTATTTCGGTCTTGCAGAGCCTTTAACTCCTTTTCCATCGCCTCCTTCCATTTCGCCTTGTGTTCCCCCCCCAGGGCCTGCGACAGAGTCGATGGCTCGCGCGGAGATGGCGGCGGTGGATGCTGGACGGAGACCCAAAGGCCGAGAATCTGCAGTCCCGTGGGTGTGTGTCGAGGGGAATTTTCATTCCCGGAATAAGCTGCTTCGTCACCGTCTTCTGGGTCAGGTAAGAAGTTTGGGCCGATGCGTTCTGAAACATTTGTGTCGACTGGGTGGGGTGTAATGGAACCTTGGTCAGCAAAGTGGTAAAAGGTGTCGAGGTTGCTACTATCGAGAGGGTTGTCTTCGTCGAGTGGAACAGGTACGGAACAGAAAGGGAGTGGTCCGGCAGCTTCCGAGGCTTCAGGTACGTCTTCTTCTGCTGCGTCAGCTTCGGCAGCACGGTCGGCGAAGGAACGAAGTCCCGAGAAGCCGTCGGTGGGGTCTTGTGTGTTGGCAATGTTGTCCAGGTAATGCTGCAGCGTCAGTCGCTCGTAGAAGATAACATCACGTGATGCCACTGTATTTTTGTTTTGTATGTCGAGGATTTTCCATGCGTGAAAATGTTTTGCGATGCCGAGGTGTACTCCCCATCGAGCTCGTTGAGTGAAGCGTCCTGCTCGGGCGGTGTGGGGTCTGTACTGTACCATGCAGCCGAAAACTCGAAGTAATTTTGTGCTGCCCCGTTTTCGTGTCCACATGAGGTGCGGTGATGCGTTGTTGGGAAGTGATGACGAGGACAACAGGTTGTGCAGGTGAACTGCATGGGTCATCGCGTCTGGCCACAGTGTGGTGGGCAGCCTCATCCCCAGGAGCAGCTTTCGCATCGTCGTCTGCAAGGTCCGGTTCATGCGTTCTGCGACCCCCTGCTGTTGGTGAGCGTATGGCAGAGACACCAGGCGTCTGATTCCTCTTTCCGCCAGATAGGTCCTGAAGCGTTGTGACTGGTATTCCAGTGCACCGTCTGACTGGAAGCTCTTGAGCTTGGTTCCTGATTCTCGTTCGGCGATGGGGAGCCATGTTGTGAAGGCGTCGAACGCTTGATCGCGCGTCTTGAGGTTGTAGTGCCAGACGTATCGTGTTGCTGCGTCGATGAACGTGATGACATAGTTGAAGTCTGCTTCTGTGTCTTCTCGAGGCATGTTTAAAATATCGCTGTAGACTTTTTCCATCGGTGCGTATGCAGGTGCGCTTGGGTTGTGATGAGATGGAAAGGAGTGGTGGGGAAGATCGGCTTCGGGGCACGTGAAGCACCGTGCGCGTGGTCGTCGAAGTTCTTGGCCGCTTGTTGTTAGGAGGGCGTTGCGTTCTAACACTTCGGCTTGGATGGTTTGTAGTACTGTACTATTTGCAGGGTGCCCGAGGCGTTGGTGCCAGATGTCGTCGGGAGCGCGATGGCCGGGCGAACGGTGGTATATGTCGGCGTTGGAGAAGAACGCGACGACTGTGGCGGGACTTCGACAGACTTCTCGTGTGATGGGCATAAGCTGGTCTGCTTCGGTTGGCGATCCTCGGATCGCTGGTGGTGGTACTCGGCTGGGTCCTGCTGCTGCTACTGCAGGTGATGGTTGGGAAGGGACGCTTGCTGGTACTTGTCTTTCTTGTCTGATGACTGCTAATGCTCGTGTTCTTTCTGCTGCGGGTATGGTGTTGGAGTGCCAGAATCCGTCAGGGTCGAAGTCGGGGTCAAGATCCGGCGGGTGTGTCCAGGCGGCGAACGACACGATACCGTCGCTGTCGGCAGTACCGCGGTCGGGGACGAAGTCCAACACGAAAACGCCGGACTTCAGGAGAGCACGACCGATGAAGAGGCCGCCCTTCCCGTGGTAAAGTCGAAACTCGTTGGAGTAGGAGTCGCACTCCAGGTGAATCCCTTTGGCCATTAGTTGGCTTACGCTTAGTAGGTTGTATCCCAAGTTGTCGACAATGAGGACTTTGTTGAGCTGAAGTATGACGTTTGTCTCCATGGATTGTAACTGAACCACGCCTTGTCTGTTTGTTTTCAGGTTTTCGTTGTTGGCGACGGTGATGATGACGTCGCGGTTGAGGCGTTTCTCTCGTTGCACGAAGCGTCCCGAAGAGCACATGTGTTGACCGCAGCAGCTGTCAGAGAACCAGGTGTTGCGCCCGGTGGGTTCGGCGTTGGCGACCGCAGCATATGTCGGATTGACTTGAAGTCCTTGTGAGCGCGGTGGCGGGAGCTCTTCTTCGTCTGGTGCGTAAGTGGGTGGTGATCCGGGTGTGCAGTTGTCGATGTGTACCATGCAGTTAATAATGTTTGGTGTCTGTTGTGCAGATGTTGAAGAGCGCCTTGGAGGACTTTCTTGAGTGGAAGCGACTTGTGGGTCTACTGGGCGATAAACGCGAGGGCGTGTGCAGTTGACCTTGGAGTGCCCGGAAGTCTGGCAGTTGTGGCAGAACGGTGGTACGAAAGTAAGTCCTCTGTTGTCGCGTTGATCTTGCTTGCCGCGTCGATTGTAGTTGTTGTCGTTCCTTTGTTGAGTGTAGAAGACTAACTGCTGCTGCTTCCTTGGTTGTCTTTCTTCGAACAGGTCCATCTCCTGTTGTTCAGCGTGAAGCTCGGCGCAGAGGTGCATCTCCGAAATCCTTCCGTGGGCGCGAAGAAGCGATCGTGTGGTTCTCCATTCTGGCCCGAGCCCCGCGAGGACAAGCGTCACGAAGCTCTCTTCAGTGATTGTTCCTCCGCACCGAAGCAGGCGGTCGTGGAGGGTCTGGCAGCAACTCATATACAGCATCGCCTTTTCTCCGGTCTTCATCTGTATTGTTGTCAATTGTTGCATGAGTCTGCTTCGTGTCACGCTGTCGTTTGCTTGATAGAGGCACTTGAGGTGATGCCATGCGAGTTCTGCGGAGTTGCCATAGCTCCTGTATGTTCTGATGCTCTGCTGTTCTTGTGGTGACAGATTTCTCAAGAGAACTGTATACGCCAGCAGCGACTGATACGTGAAGATTTCTTGCTCCTTTCCAGTGCCGTTGCTTGGGAATGGCAGGGACCCGTTGAAGTATCCCAGGAGATGCGCAGCCTCCATCAGCAGCTCGAACTCGAAACTCCAGGTAAAGAAATCGTGTCCGTTGAATGGTGAGGATGTCTGCAGTTTAATCACGTGTGAGAACTGCGCCTGGAGGCTTAAAATCTCGTTTGGTGTCTGTTGTGATGCAGCTGCTGTTGGTTGGGCACGGGGCGGCATGAACTCGAACGTCCCCGGTGAAGAGTGATAAGGCGCAAAGGTAGGCGCTTGATTGTGTCGCCCGAATGATGAATTGTCGAGGCTCATCGGTGCTAATCCCATGTTTCCTCCATTGCTCTGTGTTGAATGCGCAGGTGTCCTTGTCTGCTGCTGCTGGTCGAAGTGCGACATGAAGCTGAAGAACATTTCCATAAGGTTGGGGTCCACGCTTGGAGAGGGTGATGGAGTTACCATCTCTGGTGCTCTTCCTGATGTTTCTTGAGCAGTCCCGGTCTCTGTCTGCAGTCCTGAGGCGTGTTGTCCAGAGTTGCCGTGTTGAGTTTCTTGGCCGCTGGGTGAGCCCGTAGAGATTTTCTTGCCCTTGCTGTCCATGTCTTGTAATCAATGAAGTCGTTGAATTGAGTTGAGTTGCAGGTTGTTGATAGAGCGCAGTTGCTGGGAGTTTGGTCTCTGACCAGCTCTCATACCATGTTGGGCTGAGAAATGCCCTTAGGATCTTTTCAGAGACTAAGTCCCAGTTGAAGATTGAGACTTGAGTAGTGCAGCGGAAGTTGAGGCAGTTGAACCCTTGTACTAGTATATGAGAACAAGTGATAATTAAAGAAACAAGCATACAGCAATATATAGGAAATAAGAAAGCAGTTGTAGAATACAGTTGCAGGAGCGGTTATCGAGTCGCACAGGCGACTCAATTGCCGCTTCGGTTACCATCCGCGATGTTGTAACTGTCAGTCGCAACCTCCAGTTGCGACCTTTCGAGTTCCTTCGCGTTCTTTGTCTGCCCCCTCGTGTAACCTCCGTTGACTCGCGTACCCCCCCTGTAATCTTCCTCGAGTGTAGTGTTACACTTCAGAAACGCTTAAGTCCTTTGAGATATTTCCAACAGCGCAAGGTGCAACATGTACCCGTAAATGCCCAGATATATTTCCGGTTTTATGAAAAATCAGTTGGGCCTTTTTCGGGAAATCAACTTCGTAGACCTGCTCATTTTTAGTGTTGCCGGGTTTCGGGCGTCCTACTTTTCAGATATCGGGATTTACCGGTACCAATACTAAAACGGGCCTGATACGGGTATCCCAACATAAAACACCGATATCGACGCTGTACGTAAGTGCCGCGTGGAGTCGATGCAATGCCTGTTAAATTATATATTTTGTTAGGTTTATCGAACTGTACTGTAGAGGGTACAACTCCCTCCTTGTATGCCTCTCTCTCTTCCTAGTCTCCCCCTCTTTTCTCTCCTCGACTTTCCTAGCCCAAAACCCTCACGCCATTCCATGGCTTCCTACCATTCCTACTAGCCTAGCTTTCTTAACATGATTTCAGAGCAGGCCCCTTTCGCTCGGGCCTTCTCCTCACGCTTCCGCAGCATACTCCCCCCCCCCGTTATGCCGCGCTGGCCCCGTCACTCCGTGCTGGCCCCGTCACGCCGCGCTGGCCCTGTCACGCCGCGCCGGCCCCGTCCCTCCGCGCTGGCCCCGTCACCCCGCGCTGGCCCCGTCACTCCGCGCTGGCCCCGTCACACCGCGCTGGCCCCGTCACGCCGAGCTGGCCCCGTCACGCCGTGCTGGCCCCGTTCCTCCGCGCCGGCCCCGTCACGTCGCCGTGCCTCAGTGCCTCAGTGCCGCCGTATCGCTGTCCCGCCATCCGCCGTGCCACGGTGCCGCCGCGCCGCCGTGCCGCTGGGTCGCCGTGCCGCCGTGCCGTCGTGCTGCCGTGGCGGCTTCGCCACGCCAGCGCACTGTCAGCTGCGGCCAGCGCCCTGTCCTAGGCGCCACCCATGGCGCGTCGCTGAAGATTCGCCCCCCCCCGCCCCCCCTTCCCCTGCGTCTCCTCTTCCTCCTGCCGCAGCTGCTGTCTTCTACCCGGTCGTCGCCTCGCCGTGCCACACCGCCGAGAGCCTTCAGCCATGGCCGTTGCCTGCGCTGCCTCTCGCCGGGGGATGTCACCATGCCAAGCCCGAGGGGTAGATACCCGGCTGATCTCGAGCATGGGGGTGTAAGGGGTTAGGGGGTGGGCTTGTGACTACCAAGCCTAGGGGGTGTGTTAAATTATATATCTTGTTATATAATTGGTAGGCTTGGTAGGTTTATCGAACTCTACTGTAGAGGGTACAACTCCCTCCTTGTATGCCTCTCTCTTCCTAGTTTCCCCCTCTTTTCTCTCCTCAACTTTCCTAGCCCAAAACCCTCACGCCATTCCATGGCTTCCTACCGTTCCTACTAGCCTAGCTTTCTTAACAATGCCCCCCTCCCCCCCCTTCTGTTAAATTATATATATATTATATATATAATTGTAGGCTTGGTAGTTGTGCTACTTACTAAATCCTACTGTAGAGGGGACTACCCCCTTTCTTGTATCTCCTTCTCTTTTAGTCCAACTTCTCTTCTCTCTCGTAACTCTCTCCTAGCCTAAAACCTCTCGCCATTTTCATGGCTCCTACTCCTACCTACAGTAGCTTCTTTTAACACCTCCCCCCCCCCCCCCTCTCCTCCCCGGATAGTCTGGGCGACCAGTACTCTTTGTACTAAAGCCCGAATAGAACCACGCGACGGGCATTCGAAAGAAAGGCAGCACAGCACGGGAGCGCATCGAGACCATGCGAGATGACAACAGGGCTTGGGGCACATCTCCGCCTCCAGCTCAGCTGCAACCAAAGAAACCCAGCCGCATACCCGTCGTCCTCGCACGGACGAAGCGCACGACGATAGCGAACTTCCCAACATACCTGTTCACAAGGTGGATAATGACGTGTTGACAAACACCTCGTACGACGAGAGCGAAAGCAAAGATGACGAGGACGTTGAAGAGGTGCAGCCGCCTCCTAAAAAATCTGCGCGCAAGCTTGTCATCAAGAAGGCGAAGAATAGCAAGGCTACAGCTGCGGTAAAGGGGAAGCAAAAAGGTCAACGATGCCGACGAAGCCCACCCCAACCTCCCAAAGTGGACTCACAAAGAGTCCACCATCCTGGCCGCGGGGCGCTGGTTCACTCGTGAGGACCACAAGGCTTGCGTTGGCAAGCAGTCCTCCTAGTGCTGGAATCGCCTCGTCGAGCTCCTAAGCCGCGAGCACCCCAGCTTTACTCGTG
Organism: Closterium sp. NIES-67; assembly: GCA_027943415.1. Classification (NCBI taxonomy): domain Eukaryota; kingdom Viridiplantae; phylum Streptophyta; class Zygnematophyceae; order Desmidiales; family Closteriaceae; genus Closterium; species Closterium sp. NIES-67. The sequence continues at coordinate 6,744 of BQMB01000681.1, read as the reverse complement.
GCCCTGCCGCTTGCAAGTGCGAGTGGCAGAGGCTTCAGAAGCAGTGGGCTGATCTCCAGAAAGGGAATTGTGCGAGTAGGGGAGCTACCGTCATGATGCCGCTCTAGTTTGGGTACACAGCCCTACAGCTGAAAGAATCCACGTGCGTCCACCCGCATCTCGTTGACGGTGGCGGTGCGGACGACTTAAAGCTCGTGTCTCGTATTTCCTAGAGTATTACGCTTAGTTGGAAAACGGCAAGCTTGATTGGTGGGCGAGGTTCGAAAAGCAAAGGTGGGTTTGACGAGGGTAGCGAGAAACAAACAATTTCGGGACCAATCGAAGAAGCCAGCACTCGGGAAAGCTCTGAGTCTTGTATTTCTGGCTGGCCGTTATACGTTTGCTTTGGGCGCTCGACTTTCAGGGGGTGTATAGTCTCGGGTTGGGGTGGGTTTCAGGTTGCAGTTTCGGTTCGCTTCTTCCTGAAGCGATATTCGCGAGGCACCCTCACAAATCTTCCCAATCTATCACCACCCCTCATTTCAAAGAAATCGAATGGTTTTACAACCCTAAGGTCCGCGCCTCCGGATTTGACTCGCTGGTTTGACAGGCCACCTCTCTCGCAAGCACTTTTGGCCCTCGCTTGCTGGGAAAGTCGAGTTACCGAGTACCAAGCGTATTACCTTTGATCCCAAACCAGAATTATGAGACGCGGGCTTTGACGGTCAACCCAGGGACTCCTGTCGTCAGCACGCCTATCAACGCACCGCACGTGGGTGCTGGTGCGCAAGGTGAGTGATCGGTAAGGTCGTCTTAAAGCCCGCTGCCCAAATTGTTCATACGCAGTGCGTATGAACGTGAGCAGTGATTTTAGCAAAGCCAGTGAAAATATCGCAAATGCATGAAATTTTGCTGTCGAAACTAGAGAGGTGGTTGCTGGCAGCCAATCAGAAGCATTTATTTTGCCTGATGAATCAATCGTGTTATGTTTGCTGAAACAGGTTTGGTAAATTCCTTGAATTTTGGGCCATCCGATTAACGTAAGAGCGATCCGACGGCCCAAACTCAAACACTTGTTTGTTTTGAAATCGATGACCTTCAATCAGAACGGAGCTGTATATCCGAGCTCCACCAATCTCGGCTGTCAAAATAAGAGAAGTTATGTGTGTTTGCCGAGTCCCAAAACGCAGGAAGTTTCAACTTTAGTGTTTGTCGAGGGACTTGCACAGGTCGCAAACAACACACTTCACTTCTAGTAACCCCTCCCACTTCCCCTTTCAAAAGCAGTGCGTTTGACACCCTGGGCTTGCACTTTGGACTGCCGGCTTTAAATAAGATGCACTGTCACAGGATCGAATGTGTCGAGGAAAGATTGCACTATCGATCAGTACAAGGCGCTTTTATACTTCCAGAGTACATCAGGTAACCAGGTTTATCTTATCCTAGGGGAATAGACCCTTCTAGAAGATAGAATCACCCTGCGTATAGCCACGCGAGGCTATTGGCTTTAAGGGATTGCAGCAGGATTACGCTAGATAGAGCGCACCAATACATCCCAAGCCTGGTCGGTGATACAATTATAATAGCAGGATAAACCAAAGGTTAATGGAAAAGGAAGAATAGGAAACCAAATGAGATGGAATAAAAGAGAAATGAAAAAGGAAGGAAATAAGTAAAGGCCAAGTGGTGTAACGGGGTCGTTCTCTCACACTTCCCCCCCTCAAAGCTGGGTGGTAGAAGTAACACCCTGCTTGACAAGGTAGTCATGCAGAGGACGACGGGCGTTACCCATGTCGGACTCAGGTACCCAGCTGTCCTCAGAAGGATCATAACCCTTCCAACGGATGAGAAGCTCCACGGTGCCATTCCGACGACGGCGGTGTGCGAGCACGGACTCGACCTCGTACTCGGGTTCATTCTGGACGAGGACGGGCGGTGGCGGCGGCGGTTGGCGTCCGACGAAAATCGTGTTCGGGTCCCGATAGGGCTTCAGAAGTTGGACGTGGAAGGCGTTGTGAATCTTCCAGGTAGCTGGCAGGTGTAAGCGGAAGGTAACAGGAGTGACCTGTGCTTCAACGAGAAAAGGCCCGCAGAAGCGAGGTCGAAGTTTAGATGGGAGGTGGCTGCTGTCCAGGTTGCGGGTGTCAAGAAGCACTTGGTCTCCCACCGTGATGGTGTGGTCGTTGCGACGGCGATCGGCCTGGCGCTTCTGTTGCTGTTGAATGTCGAGTAGGCGCTTGTGGGTCCGATCCCAAAGCTGATGCATGGTTGTGATGAAATCATGTGCGGGTTGGACTGTAGCTAATGCTGTCGGTTTTTGTGGTGTGAGTGGATGGCGTCCGTAGCAGAGGAAGAACGGCGTCTGTCCAGTCGCGGCATGTGTAGCATTGTTGTAAGCAAACTCTAGTATGGGCAGGTGCAAGTCCCATTTGGAGATGTCGTCCTTGCAGGCTGCTCGGAGGAGTTGCTCAACAATTTGGTTGAGGCGCTCGGTCTGTCCGTCTGTCTGCGGATGGTAAGCAGATGACATGGCGAGTTTGGTCCCGAGGAGAGACATAAGTTCCTTCCAGAACTTGCTGGTGAACTTAGGGTCTCGGTCGGAGATGAGTGTGGTTGGAATGCCATGCTGTGAGATGATGTATCGAACGAAGAGTTGCGCTGTTTCTTCGGCGCGTGCTGTCGTGTGTGTCGGGATGAAGTGTCCCATTTTGGAGAATTTGTCGATGACGACAAGGATGGCGTCATGACCGCTGGAGGTAGGTGGTAACCCGGTGATGAAGTCCAGGCTAACCACTTGCCATGGTTGTTCTGGGACAGGAAGAGGCTGCAGTAGTCCCGCCTTTTTCTGCTTGGTACTCTTCATCCGCTGACATGTATCACACGAGGTGACGAATTTCCGGACATCTTCTGCTAAGTGGGGCCAGTAGTAGTGTTTGGCGATACCGGTGAGTGTTTTGTTGCTACCGAAGTGTCCAGCGTAGAGGACGTCGTGGTATTCTTTGAGTAGTAACTGGCGCCAAGGAGGGTAATTGGGTACCCAGATTTTCGTTGATCCTTTCCGGTACGCGATGTCACTGTCCCACTGTAGCAGATGTCGCTTTTCTGCCAAGGGAATTTCGGGGTCGGTGGCGTACCCGTGTGTGAAGAGTCCCTTGAGTAGTGGATTCATCTCTTCGACCTAAATAGCGGCAACGTGTGCAGGCCGGCTGAGAGCGTCTGCTTTGTTCTTGTGACCGGGCTTGTACACGATGTCGTAGTGGAAGTGTGTCTCGAGGAAGTCGATCCACCGGACCTGCCTCCTGGAAAGGTTGGGTTGTGTCTTCAAGTATTTCAGGCTGCAGTGGTCGGTGTAGACGGTTGTTCTTCGTCCTTCGAGATAACATCTCCTCCTGAAGGGCTGCGATGCTCGCGAAGAGCTGCTGGGTAACCTCGGCGTTGTCGAAGTTTGCCATCCTGTTCAAAACACGCGCGGGGGGGGGGGGGTAGTTCGAAAAAACACGGAGCTGGTGCTTACCAGAATCGGCGTCGAATTGGTCGCCCCCGGCAGTTTTTCGAGGTAGGAGTACCGCTGCGGCTGCTTAGCTGAGCGCGGCCGAGTGAGAAAAAGCTCTGATTACCAAGTGTTACAGGATCGAATGTGTCGAGGAAAGGTTGCACTATTGAATGATACAAGGCGCTTTTAAACTTCCAAAGTACATCAGGTAACCAGGTCTATCTTATCCCAAGGGAATAGACCCTTCTAGAAAATAGAATCACCCTGCGTGTAGCCACGCGAGGCTATTGGCTTTAAGGGATTACGGCAGGATTACGCTAGATATAGCGCGCCAGTACACCCCGAGCCTGGTCGGTGATATAATGATAGTAACAGGATAAACCAAAGGTTTATGGAAAAGGAGAAATAGGAATCCAAATGGAATGAGATAAAGACCAAATAAATCAGGATAAAAAGGGGAATGAAATGGAATGGAGAATGGAACGGGGGTCGTACTCTCACAGGGAGCAGCCTCGGACAGGAAAGCAAGCTCGTACTGGTGGTCCTCCAAGACGTCAGTGGCGAGGGCAGGAGCACCCCCGACGGATGGAGGACAGACAGGGTCAGAGACCAGAGCGGTAGCAAAGTCAAGGCGGCGAGTAGAGGCAAAGTCAGTGACAGCAGCTACAAGAGCGTCAAGACTGGAGACAGGAACAAACGGGGTCGATAACGAGGGAGGCAAGGACCCGAGGAACAAGAGGACGGGCAGCAAGAAGGTAGTCAGACAGAGGGGGAGGCGCGACAATGAGCGACGATGGAGGAGGCGAAGGCAAACGGGGAGGACGAGACGCGTAGGGAACGACGCCAACATAGGGTGAGAACGCTGACCAGGAGATACAGGATGAGTATGAGAGGGACGGCGACACCAGACGTGAGACGGAGGCGTGGGTCAGGGGACAGACCAAACCGTATGCGTCGCTCAGCGACCCCATTCTGCTGCGGGGAGTCCGGTAGGGTGTACGTCTGGGTGATACCCTCCACATGACAGAATTGGCCCAGCCGACCCGAGGCGAACTCGCCGCCATGGTCGGAGTGGAGACACAGCACAGGGAGACTGCGGCTAGAGGCACGCAGTGACGAGCCACGGGATAAGAATGTCAGGCACGTCGGCCTTCTGCTCTAGGGGAAACACCGTGGTCTTAACGCGGTGAAGTTGTCAACGAGCACAAAGCAAGTAGCCGCTCGCGACGCGGCCCCTGGGACAGGGCCTGGGCCCCCAGACGTCCAAGTGCAGGGTCTGAAGGGGTGTAGTGGTAGGCGAAGTGAGGAGGAGTGAGGAGCATGGCGCAGCCGGCCCTCAACGCAGGGCGTGCACAGCGGCGCAGGCGAGGGAGGGAGAGCAGGGAGCGACGCAGGGAGGCCGAGGACTTAGACCGTGCTGAGACATGTAATGCAGGCGGAGGAGCGCGGGGTGACATAGACAGTGGTGCCACAACAGGGGACGGGTGAGTGAGCGACCGACATGAGCAGGCCGCAGCTTACTGGGTGGACGCAGGACCGAAGGAGGACTCGCCCGCCGGGGGGGGAGCAGTGTCCAGCGTAAACAGGCCAGACACAGGGTCCCGGGGAAACGTTGCAAGGGGGGCAACTGAGGCGGCCTCGGAACAGACCGCGTACCGCTCGGAGGGAACGTAGTGGTGACGCCGAGGTCCTGAAGACAGTCGACACCAACTAAGTTCCTGGAGAACCAAGGGATGTGCAAGCCTATAAGGGAACCCGAGGGAACCGCTGGACAGGGAAGGGTAGTGTAGCTGCGAACAACTACAGGACCAGAGGAGGGGTCCGCAAGTGCGACAGCGGCAGGCGCAGCAAGCGGCGTGAGGGTGGCGTGGTCGTGGAAGAAACAGGCTGACGCACCGGAGTCTAGAGTGAAGGACAGTGACGCCGTAGTGGCCGACGACGGAGGAGCAAGGGTAGAGCCTAGGCTAGACAAAGCAAGCTGTCCTAGACGACTGAGCAGCAGGGGAGTCTGGACTATACACAGGTGCTATGCTAAGCTAGAGAACACAGAGTAATACGATACGGAAACACTCGAAGCGTCAGCATACAAAGAATGCAAGGCATAACTAATCTGATCCATGTCTCAGTCAAACAGAGGCACACCGTGGCGCAGCAGGCCGGGCTAGACAGGGAGGTCCGGAGCGGGAACCAAAGCGGCGACGGAAGAGGTCGTCAAGGCGGTAGAAGCAGCGGGTGGTGTGGTGCCCAGCGGCGGCAAACCGTGTCACGCAGGGGCCCGGTCTGAAGCTGGTACTGGCAGCTCACAGCACCGAAGCTACCGGTGGACGCCGAGCTGCGAGGGCCACCACCACAACACCACCGCCAGGGGCTCCTGGCCACCCAAGCGGGAGAACAAGCCCACGGCGGTTTGCTGCTGCTGTGAACGGCCACTGCTGCTGCCCGGCTGGCGACTGTGGCGGCTGCGACTGCTGCTGTTCCTGGGCACCAGCACCAACCCCCTCGTCAGAACCACTGTCCCGCCACCACCACCACTAGCGCCACTCCACGTCCTCCCTTGGGGCCACGGCGGCCCCCGGCGCTGGCGTTGCTTGCGGATAAGGCGCAGCTGCTGTCTCAGGTGCAAGTGCAGTCGTGGCAACTGCGGCGGGGACGTCAGCGTACGTGCATTGGGAGGGGCACAGCCCTGAAAGATAGCGACTGCCGCAACACCGCTCTACTGAGCGATAGTGCACTGACGAGTCTCTATCTCAGACAGAGTAGTGGCAAAGGCGGTCAGGGTAGGTTGGCAGAGTGCTGACTAAGGAAGTGGTCGCGAGCAGTGGCTAAGCGGTCAGGCAGGCGCATGGCGATGAGGTATAGGGTAGAGCAGAAAGGTGGAGGGAAGACAGTGAGCTGGGCAGCAGAGCTAGCAGCACGGTAGCTGGTCTCTAGTGCACGGAGGTGAGTAGTGAGGTCAGCTACCGTAGGGAAAGCAGAAAGATCAGGGAAGAGCATGGATAGGATCAAGCGGCCAGCAGAGGCGGAAGCAGGTGTGGAGTAACGCTCAACTATGCAGCGAGAAAGTCCTTGGTGTTCGCGACAGCAGTAAAGCGCGGACGCTCAGACAGGGGGAGGGCATGGCTAATGACAAGCTGGGCTACTGCGTCGCGAGAATCCCAGACAGCTCGAGCAAGCGCAGCAGCAGCAAAAGCCTCCCTCTCAGCAGTGGTAGGGTCAGCAGGGAGGGGATCAGGTGCAGGGGGCCGAGGAAGCAAACCATCAACATGCATAGC